>JAUMHP010000080.1:756537-778317 GCA_032361065.1 Enteromius trimaculatus | reverse complement strand
GTTTTGGCTTGGGGTCCTTCACACGCGGCAGCAGCACATTCCACCGCATCAATAACATGGGACTGCCCGCGGATGTGCCTGACTTTAAATCGGCGCTACTAAACAAGGATATCGGCCGATGCCGATATATTAAAAAATGACAAATATCGGCCGACCGATATATCGGTCGACCTCTACTGTTAACCAACCGATATGAATTTTGACCGATAAATACATTCAGTTAAACGGTTTAAAAAGTAATTTAAAAAAGTATTTTACCTAATTATTTTAAAAGGTTTGCTGCATTGTTAAAATACGCCACTCATAGCCTATATAAAAATGTTTTTTAAAAAAAAGTCACATTTTATTGGCCACATTCACACAGCAGCAGAATCCATTTGTCAGTCCTGAAGGCAGGCTGCTTGAGTCCTCATACAGGGAGTGATAACCGCGTTCTGTAAAGGAACTCACCTGTAAATGTTCAGGACTCACAACCGCATTTTCAGAGCACATGCACTGTGTGAACAGAACAGAACTGTCACGTCATACACTGCAAAAGAAAGGCTGCACAAACACGCATCTACCGGTTGTTACGGGTTTTTATGTGTGTTTTGGTTAACTTATAGTGATGGAGAAATTAGCTGCGTGTCATCTGAAAGTTTTATTAGATCTCGTCGGATTTGTGTTCTGTGCTCGATGCAAATGCTCCACTCTCCGGCCAAATTTATAAGGTGCTGTCGGTTAATGAAGGTTTAATGAAAAAAAAATGCCTCGATTGGACTCCATGTCAGAAAGTGATAAGACTTTTAGTTTTATGGACATTGCCATCTTCGATATTAATTGGGTCACTTTAGCTATGATTACGTGTAAGGAAACCAGGCTTGATTCCCATTGCATGTTCATACAGAACTAACTTTCTTTCATTTTTTGATTTAGTATTTAGGTAAAGTAGCTAGATATTTCTTGTATAGGCCTATTTATCCCTTATAATGTTTTTTCTCTGGACGCAAAAAAAGCGTATGATATAAAATAGATATGATCATGTGAATCTTCTTCTTCTGTTGTTTGCTAGTTTTGCGCATGTACAATGAATCCGCAGAAAACAAATATTACTATTTTTAATGGGTCACAGGCGCTTATTCTTCTTAATTGAATTCAATTCTAATTTAAAATAATGTTGGCAATTAATAATCGGTGAATGAGCGTTGGTTGTCAGTTACGAGAAATAACCGAAATGAGCATCCCTAATCTGTGTTGATGAGCATTTCCCCAGTTACTAGCAAATAATACATAGTTGGTTCAATTTGTTTAATTAAATATCATATAAACCATAAAAAACGACTTTTGAAGTGCAGGTGTATTTCTGATTTATTTGACAGCTAATGGAAGTGACAGTAAGAAACTGAGGGTGGAGGACAGCATGGACAGCCCACCATCCAGAGTCATTCATATCCGGAAACTCCCCAACGAGGTTTCTGAGACTGAGGTTATCGCTCTGGGTTTGCCCTTTGGAAAGGTCACTAATATCCTGATGCTTAAAGGCAAAAATCAGGTATGTGATGGGGGATGGTGATAAGGAACGTTAAACTAAGCTCCTGTTGTGATGGCAAAGAGAGAGATCTTCCGAAATTCAATTGTTTAAAGCTGTTTTACAAATTGGGTGAACAAAGTTTTTGCTCATTGATTTAGAAAAAGAGCCGCTTTCTTTATTTTTCAATACTTTCCTTCAATTAGGCATTTTTGGAGCTAGGAACAGAGGAAGCAGCTGTTACCATGGTGAACTACTACACAGCTGTTACACCTCAAGTGCGTAATGTCCCAGTGTTCATTCAGTACTCCAACCACAAAGAGCTCAAGACTGACAGTGCGCTCAACCAGGTTCGAAAATGTTCTCCTTGTTTTAATTTTTCACAGCTAATATTGTATCAGCAACGGAAGTGTGTAATTGTCATAGTCCTAATCGGTTCCCTTTCTTTCCTTCTGAAGCGAGCTCAGGCCGTGCTGCAGGCGGTGTCCGCGGTCCAGGAGGGTGGCTCTCCAAGCTCAGCGGCCGGTGAGAGTGTGTTAACACCTGCCCCCAGCCCAGTACTGCGAATAATCATCGACAACATGTTCTACCCAGTCACCCTGGACGTTCTCCAACAGGTCACTGGCCACAGCAGGCATCCATCTGGAATAAACTGCAGTTAAAAAAAAACAGCCATATGTATTTTTACATTCTCATGCCTCTGAATTAACAGGACTTTGCACTGATCTCTTTTAGATCTTCTCCAAGTTTGGGACCGTCATGAAGATAATCACATTTACCAAAAATAATCAGTTCCAGGCTCTTCTGCAGTTCAGTGACCCAGTAAATGCCCAGCAGGCCAAACTGGTGAGTGAACGAAAAGGAGGATTGAAACCACCACAAACTCTATAAATGTGTAATGATGTGCCAAAGCACTGTTATGAGATTTTTAATGTGATGGTTATGGCCACAGGCAAATTATGATCCAGTCATATGTTGGTTTAGTACCTTTCTTTCATTTATGTGATGAAATGACTGCAGTTGTCATTACTTGTAGAGGAGCATTTTTATTACTTTAAGCCAGGGCCCTACATTATGCTCTGGCTGTAATTATTCTTATCGTTATTCACCCATGTCATGGAATAACAAATGTCTTGCTCTCATCCTCCATCTCTCTTTTCATTAAAGTCCTTGGATGGCCAGAACATATACAACTCCTGCTGCACTTTACGCATCGACTTCTCCAAGCTGGTCAACCTGAACGTAAAATACAACAACGACAAAAGCCGGGATTACACCCGGCCCGAGCTGCCCGCAGGAGACGGTCAACCGCCCGTGGACCCGTCTGTGGCCGCCACTCTCAACAAAGATTCCACCTCCCTGCTCGGTAAGTTAGAAAACGCCTCAAACGCAAATTCTTAATCACACCTTTAAGACCCGTCTCTGTCATTCTCTGACATGCATCATCATCATCTCCTGTCTGCATAGCTTCAGTTTCAGAGCAGGGTAGAGGTGTGAATTATGATTCATGAGAGTTTTCTAGTTCTTAGTGGAAAATGGGTCAATGGTGCCTGAAATGCAATCCCGTCTAATTGATGTGCCATTCAAACACGTTGCTTTACGTTTTTTTTTGCCGCTTCCACGGCCCCCAGTCTGTGTTTGATCCCGTAAGACTTTGACTGTACACGTTCTCCTTAGGTACTCCCTCTGGAATGGTAACTTCCTACTCTAGTGGTGGAGGGTTTCCATCTTCTCTAGGTACCTATGCTTCCATTTACTTTCCTTTTTTCCTTTTGATTTTCTAACCCTACTTGAATGCGCTCTTCCTTCTGAAGGACGGGGACTTTTCCAGTGCTGTCAGAATTGGCAGGGCTTTCATGTTGAAACCACCCCAACCATTTGTCCTGACTTGACATGCAGGATTCATAAACAGTGTCGCTATTTGTCAAAGCATATATCTGAAGCTGCAACAATAAGCCCTTCCATTCTGCATTATGGGCCTGACGTAATAGATTGACACGCACACTAATTAGGGACCCGTATTTCAGACAGACTGGCAATCCAAACTGCCAAACACAAGTTCCCTTTAGCTAAAGCAAAACGGCTTATTGAGCGGGTTACTACAGCAAGCAGAGAGGGCCCAAAACGCAATTTGGTTCGGATATTGCTCCAGAGCCCCAGTCTGTGTGAAATCGGTTCAGATAGCGATCTGCCTAGTGGCAGATATTGACTCTGGGATGTGGGTTTGCCCGAGGTGTGTGGTGTTGGCTGCGTAATTTGGGATGTGCTTGGTGTGGTGGGTGCAGACAGGTAGAATGCATGGCCACAGGGCAGATCCGTCGGAGATGCTGAGCAGTAGGCTCTTCTGGGCTGTGTGAGCTGACACGGTCCTTCCTCTCTCTCTCCTCCTCTCTCTGTAGGGGCCATCAGCCCTCTGAGCGCAGCAGCAGCGGCGGCCGCAGCAGCAGGGAGGGTGGCATTGTCTGGACATTCAGGACCTGGCGGAGTGCTCCTAGTCAGCAACCTCAACGAAGAGGTCAGTACACGCCCACAACACACACTCAGACGCACACACAAACATTTCCCTGCTCTCTCTGTTCAGTCTTTTCATTATGTCAATCAGGTCCCCAGTACACTGTATGTCTCGGGTTTATATGTTCAGTCCTCATCTGTTAAAGATCATTTTTGAGTTTAAGGGGCCGTAACACTCTCGACATTTAGCAGCAAAGCATTGTTAACACACAGGAAATTATTAAGCTGTAATGGCCCAACATATAGGTGTGGAAATAAAAACGTTGGAGAAATGGAAATTATGTCATCGTTTACTCACCTTAATGTCAGCCCAAAAATAGAAAGCCAAAAATTAAGACACTCGTCTTCGTTTTTTTTTTTCACCCATTGAAAATCCACAAAGCCAAAACAATTAACTTCTCAAGCAGTTTAATGCAAGTCTTTTGGAGGAGCAAGATCACACGCCGTCAAGTCACTTTTATTTATATAGCGCTTTTAACAATACAGATTGTAGCAAAGCACGGAACATTATCAAGAATGAGAATAGAGTGATGGTAATGTATAATGACGAGATTAAACTATTTATTTATCAAATGCAGAGACGGTCTCTGTAGTCAAGACGACGATAGTGACTATCAGGTGTCCCCAACTAAGCAAGCCAGAGGCGACAGCGGCAAGGAACCAAAACCCCATCCATGAGAATGGGGAAAAAAACCTTGGGAGAACTAGGCTTAGTTGGGGCCGGTTCTTCTTTGGCCGGACCCCCAGTGGAAAGTCAGAACCAGTGCGCAGTCAGTTATCACAAAAGCCACATAGTACTTGATTGGCACAGACACCATCTGTTTTAGCTTTAGAACAAAATTCATTTATGCCTTTTTCTTTCTTTTGTAATTTTTAGTCCGCTTACCTACACATACAAACTCAACCTTGCTTGCTTCATGTGCCAGAGCAGGCCTCGTTGGTTTCCACTTATCAATCAAGCATGGTTGAGCTTCTGTAATTATCATATTTGACGAGTGTCAGTTGGGCAATGTTTATGTGTGAAAAAAAAATAAAAAAATTTATGTGAAATAAAACAACAACAACAATGAGGCTGAGTAAATGATGACACAACGTACAAAAACCCCAAAATACCCAGCCCTACTAAATACATAATCAGGGCTTTTTTCATCCCCAAAATACTACATTCACATTCCCATGTTAACTTTGCTCTTTTGCTAGATGTTTTGAAGTTGATTTCAAAGTCATTTCAGTCACTTTTTTAATGTACCTTAGATTGAGAATGATGAATTCAGTCACACACAATGAACACTGAGCAGGTGACCTGTGCCTCATTTCCATCCTCAGTGTATTTCATATATTATGTTCAATGTTATTTCAGTATATTTGCAGATAGTAGTGAATTGATAGTGACTAGTAATGAGTTAAAAGCTGTAGTTCTTTGTTCTCTATTGTGACATTTATACTTGCAGAAATATACTGAAAGCATTCTCAGTAAGGTTTCGTCAAAATGGAGGGTCTCTCTGCAGTCTCTCCTCTGTGCAAATTTTGATCACTGTCTCTCCTCTCTCTTTATCTCTCCCCCTCTCCCCTCTCTCTGGTTCTCTCTCTCTCTCTCTCTCTCTCTCCCTCGCACCTTTTCACAAGCGCTCTGTCTGGAAGTAATATCTAACTGTCTTTTCTCTCTAAGCTGTATCTCTCTCTTCCTCTCCTGATGCTCCACTGCCTCTCTCTAAGCTATTCAAAGTTGGTATGAAACATGGTAGCCTCACCCGCCTCTCTCATTTCTCTCACACTCTCTCTCACTTTGATTTCTCTGTCTTTTTGAAGTGTCCCAGTAATTTCCCCATCATGGTTTATGTTTTCCCAAACACTTGTGGGTTTGTGGAGTTTTTGACATGACGTGCTCTCTATTGATGCCATAACTCTGCAAGGTGGTTTTCATGCCTA
This sequence comes from Enteromius trimaculatus, assembly GCA_032361065.1. Classification (NCBI taxonomy): domain Eukaryota; kingdom Metazoa; phylum Chordata; class Actinopteri; order Cypriniformes; family Cyprinidae; genus Enteromius; species Enteromius trimaculatus. The sequence continues at coordinate 772,370 of JAUMHP010000080.1, read as the reverse complement.
CCCGCTGCATGGTCCCGCCCCTTTACGGCTATAAGCTGATGTTTTGTTTTGTTTTGTTGGATTTATTTATTTATTTATTTTTGTCCTTAACGCTTTCTCATACTAATGCTTTCCAAGCACTCTGCATGCTTTGTCCTTCTCACAGCGTTTCTGTGCTGCAGTTAGTCTGAGTAAATGTGCCCTGCCCACGCTCGGTCTCGGGTGACTACGTTTGGCTCTGTTAAACATAGTCGGGGGAAGCAAAAGAAAAAAGAGAACCCTGCCATTTTCTGACCAAACTCCTGCATTTCCTATGTACTGACCTGTATATTATTTTTGTCCCCCCTTCCAACTTTTTTCTGTTTATTTATTTATTTTTCTTTTATCCCACGCTGCTTCCAACCCCTCCTCTTCCTTCTACTCTCCTCTTCTCTCCTCTCCTGACTCCTCTGTGATTGGTTGGCCCTTTTCTCTCCTGCAAACCTGTCTCCCCGCCCTCCACCCATTCATGCTTTGTGCCTGAACCAAAACAAATGTTCCTCCTCGGACCGACTTGCCCCAATTAACTGCCTTGACCCATGCTCCATGACCACCTCACCATTCTACGGGAAACCACCCTCCGTTATGGATGATCTGTTCATCTCCGCTCTACCTCGACTCTTCTCTCTTCCTGTCTTATGCTGCTTGCTCTTCTCTCCTTCTAAAGATGGTTACGCCCCAAAGTCTGTTTACCCTCTTCGGTATGTTATTGTTAGCAATCTACCTCTTTTTTTGTTTATCTATTGTTAATTTCATTTCAGTTGTTTTTAATTTCTTTTTCATTTATCATTTTAAGGGTTAGTTATTAATCTGGCACTAGTTTATTGAGAGTTTCTTAGTTTTCCAGTTTAATTAGTTTAGTTTTAATATGCCAAATTTCAAATGAAATACTAGTTTTTTTGTTTGTTTTTCCTTGGCTTTCGAAGCCTCTGTCTCTATCTTGCTCTATCTGTCTCTCTTCATGTACAGCTTATATTAATGCATGGTTGATTATTTTGCATGTAGGCTTTTGATTTTAACTTTGCCATATCACATGAGCTTGTTTTTGGAGGGCGTATCAACTAAGTTGTGTCTGTTAGAAACACTGTTTTGGACTCTTTGGTGTAGATAATTTGGAAGATTTGTACCATCATCTTCACCTTTCATGTCAGAACCGGAGCTTCTGAAGCACTAACTTGTCCTTCCTGGTTCACTCCTCTCCTCCTCCTCCTTCCCTCCCTCTTCCATCTGCCTCTTGCTTAACTGAAGGTGTCTACGGTGACGTGCAGCGCGTGAAGATCCTTTACAATAAGAAGGACAGTGCTCTAATCCAGATGTCCGATGGAAACCAAGCTCAGTTAGGTAAACTGACACGCTGTCCTTTTTGTGATGGTACCATTTTTCTATTGCATTAAGACAAAGAGCGAGCTCTCTGTATTTTGTCACCCAGCTATGAGCCATCTGAATGGGCAGAAGATGTATGGCAAGATCATTCGTGTGACCCTCTCCAAGCACCAGACAGTACAGCTGCCCAGGGAGGGTTTAGATGATCAGGGCCTGACCAAGGACTTCACCAGTTCTCCTCTGCATCGCTTCAAGAAGCCTGGGTCTAAGAACTTCCAGAACATCTTCCCCCCTTCAGCTACTCTCCATCTCTCTAACATACCGTGAGTATGCAGGAGAACATCAATCCTAATGAATGCTCGTGGTGATTTTTCTGTAGGTTTTGCCGTTTTATTAATACATGTTGTGTCATGTTCTGGAATCATAAATCTTGAACCAACTGCTGACCATCTTTTTAAAGTAATTGTCAGTTTTTTCCCCCTCGCAGTGTCTTTCAGTTCAAGTCTGAGATTAAAATGTGGCTACCAAGGAAAATTTGTTTTTCTTTTTTATTGGTTCATGCATCATGATAACATTTTACCATTTACTCTGAGGAAATGCTAATAACTGCTTGTTTCCCCTCCAGTGAGAATGTGACAGAGGAGGATTTACGACTGCTCTTCTCAAATTCTGGCGGTACAGTGAAAGCATTCAAGTTTTTCCAGTAAGAACCCGCTGCATTTCGTTTCTTAGGGGGCATTCACACAGAACGTGTCTTTGTGTTTAAAAAAAACGTGAGAAGCAGCGCTCAGGAATGTTTTTTTTAAAAAGTGCAGCATGTAGTAGGGTTGTAACGGTATGAGATTTTCACGGTATGATAATCGTCTCAGAAAATAGCACGGTTTCATGGTATACAGTATTAAATTATGATTATTATAATCATCCGCTGCAATAAAAGGAGAGAGGGTTTTTGGTTGAACATGAACATCTATCTATTTAATCGCACATTTTTACGTGGCATCTGTATAATACTGTAATTGACTCCAATTACGTGACTACATTCAGGGATTTATGCATCACATAAATAATACGACTTAAATATTTTTATCATCACAGAGGGATGGTGTTCCCGAGAGAGAGATGTGAAAACGTGTTTGAAGTATTTCCTCCTTTTGTGGCCACTCTCGGTAGGAGATAGAGATTAGAATTTGCAGCCTCCGTATTGTTTTTTTTTATGTGGTTTCATTTTTTTTTTTTTTTTTTTTTTTTTTTCCAATACTGCGGATAAGCAAATGTGCATGATATGATAATCGTGCATGTCAATATCACAATATACCGCCATACCGGTATACCGTTACAACCCTAGCGTGTAGTATGCAAAGGTCTTGAGATGTGAAGCAATGGCCACAGTAATGGAAGATCACCCAACACAAAACCTAAAAAAACCCAAAAAACTTTTGTTTGTGCTGTTTTGGTTTGTTGGATATCAAATATTTTTTTAAAGGTCATTCTCAGGTCACTCAGCCACATACTCCAAATAGTTTTGTTTGTTTGGCTAGTAAAACTTTAATTTTGAGCTGCTTTGGTTTTTAAAATATTAGAGATTACATTAAAGGAGATGACATCACCAGACCCCCTACACTCTCCAAACTGACACAAAATAGTTGTGCTTCGTTTGTGCAGCTAAAAAATTTGTGTTGCTGTGTTTTTTGTTTTAGTTTTTTTTCTCCACAATACAGTTTAAGTAACGAGATAAGATTCAAACGGATCCTAGTTAGGGATGCTCATATTGACCGTTCAACCTAATCGACAGTTAGAATTTTAATCGAATAATTAAATTAGAACATCAGAACGTGAGGATTCACATCACGCGCAGAGCTTGTGCCAACCGAGAAAAACTTCATAAAGCTATATATATATAAAAAAAAGAAATAAATAGACCCATATGCAAAATATATTTTTCTAAATAAATAATAAATTAACAAAACAAAAGAGTAATAAAAACTGTTTTTATTGTGATTTTACACAAATTAAAGAAATATTTAGAATAGTTTCTTATTGTCTTTTTCTTGAACGATTATTGTGAGCTGTTTCCATTTGAAAAATCAAATGATCCTGCTGCCACCGCACACATGCGCGTTAGCCTTTGTCTTCAGAAAAAAATTTATAACATAAATTTCGTATTAAAGCAATAACTTAAAATATGCATCTTTGAGAGGTAATTATTTTTTTTCTTACAATTTACTTCTCAATGCAATCTTTGAATTAAATAAAAAAAAAATAATAATAGTGGAAATTAAGTCTCACATTATTTAAATTTTATTCATACACATTTTTGACTTTCTAAAATGATTATCTGAAATCTTGGTGATCGTTGTGGTAGCCTGCTATTCTTTTAGGCAATAATTTACTTGATTATTACCTGGATTTTCTTTTACCGTAGTCCCTAAACATTTCATCCCGTGTAATTGCAGGAAATGGGATTCAAATCGAAAACATTTTCCAAGCTCCCACCTCCATAGTTCGCACCCTGCACTAATATTATTCTAATTTGATAAATTAATGTTCGGTTAACCAGAAGCGGTTGCTGTCGGAAAATTAACTTAAATAGGCATCTTTAATCAATGAAATAAATAAGCAACCCAAACTAAAATGCTTAATAAAAAGCAGCACAAACAACTATTGATCATATTTTAGGTCAGTTTGAAGCGTGTGGTGACGTAATCGCTTATAAAGTAAAGTCTAATGTTTCAAAAATTGAAGCAGCACAAACAGAATTTTTACCGGCACAAACGAAGAACAAATAAACGAGACCATTTGGCATAATTTGGAGCATGTGGGTCTGACTGACCTAAGAATGACCATTAAATATTACTTTATTATCTAAAAAATCTAAAGCTGCCCAAATAATTTTTACAGCACAAATGAAGCACTAACGACTGAGCCTTTGGGTTAGTTTGGAGCGTGTAGGGGGGCTGGTGACGTCATCACCTGTAATGTAATGTCTAATATTTTTTAAACTAAGCAGCACAAATGAAATTTTTTACAGCGCAAACAGAGCACAAACGATTGAGACTATTTTTACGACGTTTTGCGTTGGCTGGGGGGCCAACTTTACAGAGGTTAATGGAAGTAATAGGCAAACAGCAGAACTGATCGATACAAGCTTTTTGTTTTTTTTAAGGTAGTGATAATCGTTTGAAAATAAGATAATTCAAGGTATCTGGACACAGGCACTATGTGCACCTCCTTCGCTATGTTGCCATTAAATAAAACGGTTATCAAACACGTTGTGATATTTTCAGCTGATTTTTTTGAACACATTTCACACGTTCTCTGTGAATAGCCCCTTAGTCATTTTTGCCCATGTTCACGATCCATATTATGACCATCGCATATTTTTGTATGATAATTATTTCTAGAGATCGCAAAATGGCTCTGCTGCAGATGTCCACAGTGGAGGAGGCGATCCAAGCACTCATTGACCTTCACAACTACGACATGGGCCGAGGCCACCGCCTGAGAGTGTCCTTCTCAAAGTCCACTATCTGAGGATCCCTCGGTGCTATGCCACCTTTCCTCTCTCTCCCCCAAGGAGCCTCAAGTCGAAATCATTTTTACCAGTCATTCCTTAACACCATATCAAGAACTTCAATGAGAATGGCCCTTAAAGGAGCACTCGCTCTGTATCTGCTCCTACTATTGTTTGTGTATGGCCAGCTGTTATTCTGTTTTAGGATGGATTGACAAAAACGTGCCTTACTTAGCAAAATGGCATCATCCCTTTGCTCCCGTTGTTACACATTACAGAGGTTAAGGCACATTATGTGTGATGATACAGAAAAGTAACCTTGCTTTGTTGTTTTGATGGGTTTTGAAAGTGATAGTTTTCACTCTTGCCTCAATGTGACCTCACCTTGTCATTTTTCGAAACCAATTCAATTGAAGCTTTGAAAGCTAGTCGGCTTGTTTTGTTCAAAGGCAAAAGCTCATTTTTTAATGATATATTGCATTAAATCTGAACACAAGTAACTGAATTTGATGGTACATACTCCAAGTTGTAAATTATCTTGTGCATTTGTTTTATTTTGGGCTGTATTTTTTTTCCTCTTTGATCAGGCACCCAAGGTACTTTTGTGATTGGAACCTGTGGTAAACAAAACACTGACAGTTGGGAGCACAGTGTGTGACGTATAGTACCTGCTTTGATATTTCTCATTCACTTTTGCTTCAGTGAACTCTGTTACCCGGTCTTTTTTTTTATTTTTTTTGATGAAAATCAGAGCATGTGCTGATGGATCTCGGCAGTTGCATGTGTCAGATTGACCATGTTTGATGTTGTGATGTCACATTAATGTAGGGACTGTTGGGACCAAAGTAAATGTGCCTTTAGTCTTACTTTATTCTGCATTGTACAAAATGTTTAATTCAACCTCCGGAATATTTTTATCAACGAAAAAAAAAGACTTTCCAGCTGACATCACTCATAAAAGATCCTTAATTGTCCTTGATTGTGGTTGTATGAGAATCGCTCGTTGATTCTACTGAAATATGACATGTTTTTTGTGGTCTAGGCCTGGGGAACAAAGGGGAGGGGGGTGTTCTGTACATTTTCTACATGAATTGAGTTTTTACATCTTTAGGAATGTAAAGTTCGGTATAGAAGCGGCACAATTAAAGGTTCTTTTTTCTACCAAGCTTGTGCTTGACGGTCCCTGTGTGGTGTAGTGCTTTTATCCTGTAGCATGCTGAATAAACTCTTCTCGCTCTGCATTCACCTCTGCCTCTCTGCTGTCTCTTCCTCTTCCTGTACTGTCCTCTGTATCTCACTTGGCTCTGGCTCTCTGATGCACTCTTTCAAGGGTGGAAAGATGACTTGGTATAAAAATACACCCTAGAAGTTAAACATGACTTTATTTGCAGTAATAATCTATAACTTTCCCATCCTGTTGTCACGTCTCTTCTCTATTTTCTCATGCTTACCCGCAGGTCTGTCTACATATCAAACCTAGACATCAGTGTGCATGCAATTTTCATGTCCCCATAACCTCCAAAAGTAGGGTGTTTGGGCAACAGATTGGTACCTGTGTTTAGTTGCATGTGGGACAATGGAGGAGAAAAATGCTTACAGCCTCTGCAGCTGATTGTGTGTTAAAGCAATTGATTGTCTGGTGGAGAAAGGACGTGATTTGAGCCAAGACGCAAGGTACAAAAATTGCAGCTTGCAACATTTTTTTGAACTGGTATAAACATAATAACAGTGCAGTGCAAGAATCCTTCTGGGAGAGTGTTTCTATTTTAGTAAGCATGCCATCTTTTTTTTGATCGAAAGCAAGCTTTTACAGAGTACAATGCCTTTGCTATAGTAAAACGTGAAGGAGATTCAACGTTTTGTTGCTGTGTTCCCTTTAGGGTTGGGTACTTGGCAATAAAACTGAATATAGAAAAGTAACTAAAATGTGAATCTAAAAGCAAAGACATTGCTGGTACTTTTGCTGTAATTATGAAAAAGCTAGCTGTTATAATGTTTCATTTACAGAAGGTGGGAATATGAATATTTTAAAGTTACCTTTTCCTTTTCGTTGGAGTGTTACAAGCTGTTACTGATCGATATATTCTTTATAAAAGTTATGGCTTGTCCACACCCCCCTCGTTTAACACGCCCCCACATCTCTATGTCACGGTGAAATCGGTGGTTAAATTGGTTACAATACTGTTCCAGAATATTAGAATCTCAGCACATTTACAGAGGAATAATACATGAACCTGGAGAGTAGCCTCCAGGTTACAAGGGCAGTCTGAAGGTTCTTGCCTCCTGTAAGTACCTGTGTTTTTCATATTTAAAGGGTTTGCCACTGACTATTCAAAAGTTGTTAGCTTCAAAAGACTGCTTGTTTGTTATTTCTCCAATCACAAACGTGAACAGTGTTTAGGTGGCGCGACCCAACGCCTAAAAAGACAGAATAAGTTGTCATCATCGATCATGCCACCACTGGATGCCTCGTTTATGAGGAGCTTTTGTATAATCACGCTGGGACACAGTATCACATTATGTTAACGGACATAACATTTCTGTTACACACTCGTGGTATTCGACCAATCACAATGCCTCAGAGCTCACCTTGCTTGTAAAAATGCCACGCGTATAATATATTGCATTACACTTTTAGCAATCTCATATGGCCCCTTTAAATTAATAACGATATGTTATGTGATTTAGTACATTTCAAGAACGACACATGCTTCATATTATGCCATGTTTTGTTTGTTTTCTAGTTTAAAAGTTTTTAACCCCTTAACTGTCGTTCCCATTTTTGGGAAAATTTCTCTGTTACCGTTATTACTGTTTTTACATTCCATTTAGTTGTAATATAGTGAAATAAATGCAGGTGTCCCGTATTCGGGACGGTGACAGGAAAGGGGTTAAATGAAAAAGCAAAAATGTTTTAAATAATAAAATATCGGCTGCAGACTACATGTTTTAATTTCAATCTATTTTCTCAATAAATAGTTCCTTGTTAAAGTGCAAGTCCTAACCATATTAGAACATTTGCTTTTTTAAATTTCTGATTTAAAAATGCGCTCTTTGGAATGTGTTAACTGAACATAAACTGCTAAAGCTCATGCTTTTTCCTAAAGCTTTGGGATCTTGTTATTGTGTTGTAAATATTCTGGATGTCAAAGCTCCCCTGAGCAATCCGAGCCCACTCTGCTCATTGTGTTGTTGCAAGGCCTTCTGTAACTTGCCACGTAGCCTTTAATACTGTTCATGCCTGGAGAAAGAGGAAAAAAGGCTGTTTCCCTCTGCTTTGAGAAGACTGCCAGAGAATAAGCTGTAGGCCCAATACAAGGTCAGTTCTGAGATCAACAGGGCACAAAAAAAAAAAAAAAAAAAAAACTGCTAGCATTGTTTGACTTGACAATTGATATGTTTTCCTTCAACAACTGATATAATTGTAGCACAGTTGCGGATGGTTATCGTGAGACTTCATGCAGTGCTAAATAGGAGCCTTCAGTTGTACTTTGACAGATAGCATTTCCACATGCCCAGTCCGTTTCTCCACTGTAAGTACAGAAATAGTGTCATTGTCTTGCCCTTCCTTAGTCTTTGTAGTTCAAAATGATTTCCCGAGGAGAATTAAATATTTAGGAGAGACAAGTATGATCATTCCACTGTCTTTACTTTGGGAAATTGGCATTGGTATTAGAGGTTGCACTGGGTTTAAATTATTAAACAGCTCTCTGATACTCAGCAGATTTAATTAGCATAGCGTAATTATGACCCAAATGTCAACAGACTCCATGGTTCTCCATATATTAAATATATCTCCAACTGATCTCCATATATTACTCTATTTTTCCTTTAATCACTTCCTGTTATGTGTCAGTTTGACAGTTTTGCTCTTTCTCCAAGGTTTGTAATCTAACGTGAATTGGAAAACATCATTGGGCCTTCTAGCTGTGAAGTTCAGGATGTAGAATTACCTCGGAGGAAAACTTCAACTGCTGCTCTTAAAGGGATAGTTCACTCAAAATAGAAAAATCTATCATTAACCCCCTTGTGTTGTTCCAAGCTTGTTTAATTTCAGCAATGGAACACAATACTGTGCTTTTCTTTATTAGAATCTGCGTCAGTCAGAACTTTGTTTCGGTGTAGTGACTACTTCCAGCTGAAGCAAAATATTGAATAGAGGGTGTGGTTTTATTTTTACACTCCTCCTTTCTGTTGCAAACATTTCATACAGAGCTAAGAATTTAACTTATGTCCAAAATATAAATGTTTGTGTGTAAAGGGTAAAAAAAGTGATGTTTCTATCACTCGTTTATAATGTAAAATACTTCAAAAGGTGCATTAAAACAGGGTGATGAAAGAAGCATTTCTCTCACACATAGCAAATGAATGATTAGAGGGGAGTGGTTAAGGATATTCTGTCCCAGAATCGTAGAGAGATTCTCAATACGTCCCAAGCCGTCTAAGACGTCATTAGAGAAGCCATTCCAGAGGGAAGCAAATGTTGAGATTTTGATTTAAGATTACCAAGACCAATATATTGAAATACACAGTTTAGTTGTTCACCTTAAGACTAGCAATGGGTGCTAATAAAGTTTCATGAGGGCTCTCTCTCTGACTCTGTGAGGATTTCAATATCCACTATCTTCAATGTAGTGAATTTGTATGTGTATTGAGGATAACACCTAGCTATCTAGGCTGCGTTTACGCTGTTTCTGGATGTTGTCCACATACACACTGATATACAACATTTAAGAGCTATTAACATTCTCAGAACTTTGACTAATGTTCTTTCAGCAATACTAATACAATGGAATAGAATGTAAACTTAACCACGCGTATATTTACACATTGTTCACTGAACATTTCTTTTTCGGATTAAATGGAATGGTCCATTGTTAAAAAGGGGTAGTTTTAAATTGTCCAGAGAAAATTCACAAATAGGCCTATCATTTTCATAACAAAATGAGAACAGTAGCAAATCATTTGTTGGATTTTTGTTAGCTGGGAAGCTGCAAAATAACAACAACAACTTCTTCAAAAGAAGTACAATTCTCATAAAACCGATGTGCTGTATTTCAAGTCTTTTAAACTCTAGCTTTTTATAAGAAACACAATTGAATCCCAGTATGCTCATTTTAATGGAGCAGACAGACTCGATGGACTTATTAATCACGCCTCTGTCTACTGCAATTCCTAGCACATGATAAGGCCAATCGTCAGTGATTTGTCTGTGACTCTTGTTCTCTTGTTCTCCACTTCCTGACTTTGGTCACAGCTGTTGAGTTAATCTGTAGCCTAAAAGTAGTCTCGCATAGTAAGACCTTCAGACTGACAGCTAAAGGTCTGGAATACATGGTAGCGTTCATTGCCCAAGGCCTGTGCATGAGACTGACTGACATGTCAAACGACCAATTACAGTTCGTACAAGTTCAACGTGACGTTTTGGGGTGTGGAAATGTTGCCACAATAACAGACCTGTGTATAACACACTCAGGCGTATTCTAAAGATCCTATGACCCAAATTTTTTATATTTCACATAATTTCAAAAATCCAGTGTTGAACCTGGGGCCTGTTCCAAAAACCAAGATTAGAGTATAAGCCAGGCTTATTTCAGTTAGTCTGACTTATTGCCAGTTATTTTGTATTAAAATAAGTCAGACTATTTGCCATAAGCCTGGCTTATTTGGTAAACTTGTTTTATGGAACAGGCCCCTGATAAGCGCTCTTTGTTGTAAACAGAACAGCTTTCTTCTTTCCCAAGGGTTAGCGAAACATCTTTGTTTTTAGGCGGAATGTCAAAGACCACGATACATTTATTTGTGGTTGGGTGGGTGACCTAACACTTTAGAGCAGGGGCCTGTTCCATAAAACAAGTTTACCAAATAAGCCAGGCTTATTTGAGTTAGTTAGACTTATTTTGAACCTAATCAACTGACAATAAGTCAGACTAATTAAAATAAACCTGGCTTATTTGGTTAATTATTAAATGGACCCCAGCTGTTGTTAGCATGTTGTTGTATACATGCAATATCATTTAGGCAGCAAGACAAATGCTTATGTTCCATTTGTCAATGGTTAATCGCAGCAGCACAGTTTATTACAAAACAGCCTTGTCAGTGAGGACAGAACATGGAATCACAGTTTAACTCAGCAGAAACCTGAACGTCAGGCATCCGAAACGATTTTTTTTTTTTTACCAGTGCTAAAATAGTGCTGTAAAAAAAAAAGGAGTGGGAAAATGTGCACTGGACATTTATTCACAGATTAAAGCAGAATCTCTTAAATCACGGAATGAGGTAGGGATTTCCCAAATCAAATGGGCTTTTATCTATATGCAAATGACATGATGGCCTTCTTACATTTAATTTTAATGACTCAAGAGCATGGCTCTAAGCTGCAGAGCATTCATAGTGGAAGGGAGCTCACCCCTGTCAATGTTTCAATTCCACTATTCAGATCATTGAATTATACCATAGAGACTGAGATAGTGTTGTATGCTTATTGAAACAAAGACTGACTTGATAGCCAGCTTGGCTAGAACCTTCCTTTTGTAGGTCACTCTGAACTTTGGATAACTTTAAAACTAATTTAAGAATAGGTTAGTCAGATTTGGTCTGTGAGATATGATAGAAGTAATATACAGACATATCACCTACCTACACTGACGCATAGAGAAAAAGACAAATGTTTTGGTGGGCTATTATTCATTCTAAGTGACTTCAGCTAATATTCAAGGGGTGGATAGTATTGTTATGCTGTGTACGCAGAACAGCAGACACTGTTTATCATCTTTTTTTAGAGAAATTGTTTCTTGTGAAAGAATTGGTACACTGAAGGGAATAACCAGAACATCTGTCATGTCTCACAAACAGCTTCAATAACAGTAACTAGCAACTATAAGCATGTTTTAGGACATATGGTATTCTATATTTAGAGGTACTTTTGACATCAACCACACGTAACATTAACTCTTCAAGTATTTCTTCAGTGTACAATTTGTATTTATTGCAATTAAATGGATGAATCACCCAAAAACGTTCAGTCAATTACTCACCCTCAAGCGGTTTCTAAAACTTTTGAACCTAGCAACACGAACAGGCTAGCAACTCCCTATTCCCGATGTCGTAGTTATCCGCCATGCTGAGTTTCCTCGAAGTAAGCACATGGGAGTTGTCGAGGAGGCTTCCCCTACTGCTGGGACAGGACCGCTCCGATCCCTGTGGTGGAGGCGTACACCTCCACAATGAAGGGAAGGTGGGGATTAGGGTGGACGAGGAGAGGTACAGTGGTAAACGCATCTTTGAGTGCATTAAAAGCCTTAGTGGCATCAGAGTGAGTCTTGGGTTTGCCACGCAGGAGAGCAGTAAGGGGGCAGGCGAGAATGCCGTAATTATTAATGAAACGTCTATAAAAATTTGTAAACCCTAGGAACTTTTGATGTTCCTTTAATGGTGGTTGGAGTTGGGCATTTCGTGACTGCTTCAAATTTCCCCTCCTTCATCCGCACTCCGGTGCGATCAATGTTGTATCCCAGAAACTGTACCGAAGGCTGGTGGAAGGTGCATTAGCATTACTATCAACAAGAGTTGATAGTATCGTATGCATTCGAGTACTAGCGATACATAACGCTGGTGTTCTGCTGGGTCTCGGGAATAAATTAGTATGTCGTCGATATACACCACAACGAATCTATGGAGGAAGTCTCTGAGAAGCTATGGAGGAAGTTTTTGAGGACCTTGTGCATGAACCCTTGAAAGATAGAGAGTGCATTAACAAGGCCATACGGCATCACCAAATACCCCTGGCTAGTAGGGGTGATAAAAGCAGTCTTCCACTCATCCCCCTCTCTTATTCTAATTAAATTAAAGGCGCTACGAAAAGATGGTGGCACCTCGTAGCTGTACAATGGCCGAAGGGACGAGGGGAAAGTGGATACTTAAAAAGTACCTTGTTAAGGGCACGATAATCGTTGCAGGGGCCTAAACCACTGTCGTTTTTGGCCACAAAAAAGAAACTGGATGCAGCAGGGGAAGTGGACGGGCAGATGTAGCCTTGTTGAAGTGCTTCCTGGATGTACTCCTTCATGGCTTTATTCTCGGGAATAGAAAGGGGATAGATCTTGGGGCAGCAGATGTCTTGGTAGGACTGATAACACTCAAGAATATCTACTGACTGTTTCTCAATAATGCTTTCCATGGAGGTGGTACATACTGGGACAGGTACCTGAGTTTTCAGAGGTAACTTGGAGAAACAGGCCAACAGTTTGCTTTGCCGGTGTTGGGCACGTCGGAGCACATCAACTAGTTCTTGGAATGGATCAGGATTGCTTATCCTGCAAAACAGTTTGGGTCCATGCTTCTGTTAGGAAGCGGACTCAGACACAGGAGGTAAGTGAATAACAATAACAGTTTGCAGATGAGGATAATGACTGGAGATAGCAGAGGATAACAGGTGAGTAGAGCAATGGATGAATCCTTTGGAGAGAACTGACGTTAGAAGTGACTTGTATATCTTTGGTTATAGGAGCAATGGGGCATTGGAGATACAGAGACAGAGAACCACGACTGCACACCACAACTCGGAGATGATGAAGACACAGAGAGGGATTACTTGGAGCCAGGGGAGAACACAGAGATCGCAGAAAACACAGATGTAATCACAGGGTAAGTATAACAAGTAAGTCTTTCAGGGAGATCTTGCCAGAACTGAGTCCAACTTGAATTCAACGAGCACGGACAGTGACTGAGAGGTGGTGTGCGATTTTATGTGGTATGTGTGGAGAGTGACTGCAGGTGGAGGTGACAGGTGTTGCTGATTAGTACTCAAGGGAGAGTGATTGTTGTGAGGAAGTGAGGGTGGAGCCTGGTGTGGATGTAACAGTGGGTAAATCGTACAAGTTGATACGAATTGGCAACTTAATATGTACGATTTGGCAAAATTTGTATGAATTCGTTCAAAGGTAATTTGGAATTTGTACAAATTAGCCAACTCGTACAATATGTATAGAAACAGAAATCATTAGTTTTAAATTGAAATATTTCACAATATAACTTTTTACAATATTTATGATCAGCCATAATTAAATGTTACATTTTATAAAAGTTCTGCAACAATGAATGACCTATAAATAATAATGAAATGTATATAAAACTTTTATAAATTGCATTTATTTTGACCTGTAATATGAGCATTAATCCCACCATATGTTTTTCCCTATTTAAAGACGGTTACATGACACGAGTATGTATGGTGACTTAAAATAAAAAGTGGAGATTTATATGCGGAAAATGACGATTAAGCAATTAATCGAATTTCAGGAGGAGCACGCACGAACGATCGCAGTTGCCACCAATCTCCTTATTACTGATAACCACGCAAATCTCCTCTTCTCCGCCTTAAATAACGCTCACTCCCTGCCCTCGGCTTCTGCGTTTTTTGTCTTCCGCCACCCGAGCCGAAGCCGACCGCGGGGACCAGGCTGGGCTCCGAGCATCTGTTAACCCTAGCCTCCTAGAGGGTTAAACCTCCTAGGGTTCGGAGGCCGCCGGGCTCCCTGCCTGTCCCCCGGACAATTCGCCAAAGCTATTTTATCGCCAATGTAGTGGAAAAAAAAGATAACTATAACTAAGCTAAAGACTAACATGATGGCACTGTGGGCAAGAGCGATTAAGTGCATGCACTGAGATGGGAGAGATATGTATCAACTTAATCAAGTTAATAAATCAGTCAGAAAAACAAAAAACTAAACAAACACAATTTAACAAACCACCCCTATATGAACACATTAAGAAAATAAGATGCCCAGTAATGTTTTGTCCTCAACGTCTTACAAGACTTCAACTGTACAAGTGCATTCAAAATCAGATTGGCAAAAAGAAAGAGAAAAAAAGGAAAACGTAAAATCTGCTCCAAAAGTATAAAGGAAAGGACAGGCAGGGGGGTTATTGGCATGAATGCTAGAAAATTGAACCGGGATTGTTTGCACCTCAATAATGCTCGAGATGGAAGATTGAACATAATTTCCACTCACTGATTCTCAAGAAAAAGAGAGTTAAAACACTGCAAGTTGTGTGCTAGACTGGGCTTGGCTTCTCCTCCTCCGTGTAGGCTTCATTTACGTTTGATGATAAAAATAATAAGCAGAAAACTTTGCGACTCGATGCAGATTCGATTAAAGACCTACTTATTTTTTGACAATAAACTTTTAGTGCTGTATCTCGCCGGTGAATCAAGTTTAACCCGATCAACAGATGATTCTTCCTATCCCTCATTTCGGGGCTCATTTTGACAATGCTGTAAAAGCTATTTCATAGTCATTGTAAAAGTAGAGATCGATGGTGAGGGGAGGATTGCCATCGGATCGTATCTCCTTTGGCCAACTCAAAAATCCAATTGATCTGCTAAAATCCGGGCTCAAAGAGAAGCACGGAAGCCTGCTCGCTCACTCGCTTCTTTGCTCCGGCCGCCGCTGCTGATAGGCTGTAGCTTAGAGACCGTTTTATTCCCTTTTAAAGTAATCACCCCCATTACCATCTATCATTTCATTTGTCAGGGGAGCATCATTTAACATCTGCTTTCATTTGCGCTCTGTGCAGGGAGACGGTTCTCCTGTAGTGAAGGCCTGCATGCTTCTGGCCCAGTCGGTCAGTCAGGACAGGAAAGAGAGAGAGTTGTGGCATCTTCGTCAGAAAGGTTAACTGATGGGATGACTTGCAGAGCAGCTTTTACAACCGGGGAAGGAAAAAGAGAGGTCTGAAGGTATGGAGCCAGGCTCACGGTGGCTTTTACGGAGGCTGTGAAGCTGTAAGGACGTGCCATGGCTTGGCAGGAAGGTGCATTCATGGGGAAAGAAGCCAGGACCAGGCTCTGGCGTAATAGCTGACGAAATGAGATTAGCATTGGCCAGTGTTCCACAGACATCCTACCTCCACCAGTCTAATTGAATTAAAGCAGCAAACAAGAGTTTATATCTTTATGACTGGGAGGGAGCCACAGTAT
>JAUMHP010000080.1:731537-751537 GCA_032361065.1 Enteromius trimaculatus | reverse complement strand
GCCCGAAAAGCAGACCCAGCAAGAAGGACTCTCGGGGTCAGTCCTTTTGCTTGTAGATTAGAATATGTTTTGAAGGAACCCTGTTTATCTTCAGTACTCTAGAAAGCAGTAATGCTTCATCAACACACAACATGGTAGACAACTAAATGTTTGAAGTATGCCTTATATTAGTTTTGTTCGGGGTTGTAACAATACTCTCAGAAATGCTTCAGTACCAGATGCACACAGTGGTATTGAAATGCTTATTTAGCCTAATGATCTTTTATTTCTCCTTAGCAGGAGGTTCAGTCAATGGAGTCATGAAACCAGATGACAAGACATCGCCAAGAGCAAGAAAATCTAAAGCCTCGTAAGAGGAAACCGAGAGCAGGTGCTCAAAATGTGATGCTCTGTTTCCACTCTGAACTTGAGAAAAAACCCCAGATTTGATAACTGCGAAAGAACCAGAGGATCAAACTAAGGGACGGCCTGGTTCAGCTTTAATTTGTCTTCTGTTTTTCCTGTTTGCATCTTTAAAGTGAACTATAGATTTATAATCAATCATTACATCCATGTGCTTGTGACTTTGAGCAAGACTGAGAGGTTTTCTGAAGGGTTGTGTGGTGTAAGTCCAGGATGTTTCTGTAAGTCGGTCTTGCTTAGAAGATGAAGCATTTATTCAGCCCTGGTTCAACATGATTTCTGCGCTTCTGATGAAACACGCGGTGTGGAATGAAGCGTTGAGAAGTGTCCTTCGGTAACCATTCACCTTTAGCCCCTCGGTCCTGTACGCTACTGTGAAGCTCAGTGAGAAACCCCAATATGAAGAGGCTGAGGTGGCCAAGGACTGCTACACAACTCGTTTTACGTAGCTTTGAAATGACCTGAGCTGTGTGATTTTTACATTTCAATACTGAGAGCAACTTAATTTAGCATTCTGTTTGCGTGTGAATGTTTGAGGAGAAGCGTTTTAGTGAGGCGGAGCTGTTCGTGAGACTGCTGGACGATGCGGTGTTGATCTGGTTTGTGGTTGTCGGTTTTTCTTTTTAACGGACTGTGGTTGAGGGGATTAGATTATGGATGAACTATTCTATTTCTTTAAGGATTCAGATTTTTTGCAGAAGGGTTCTCATGCTAACCCAAGACTATTAAAGAGTTTAACTGAAGGTTCGGGGCCTTGGTGCTTATCTTGGATACCTTACAGTTATCGATATAATCCAGAACACATGGGTCAATGGTAATATCGCTTTTAGTTTCATTTGCAAAATCCTTTTTTTACTATGTCATTAAGTTTGGATTTAATCTTCAACGCAATGAAAACCAGCCTTTTGTTTCAAATTCTCAAAACAATCTGAAGAGGAGAGAGCACAAGATTGAACTTCCTTCTTGAGTTAGATGTGTTATCCAGATGTTTATGAAGCTCTGTTTTAATGTGAAAAGTCTTGGAACATCACTCTTTCAACACTTTGTGGCCTTTTTCCTTGCGTTCGAGTGAACCGCTCTCTGTTATCTATCAGACCGTGTCTGTCGGCATGTAGTTTATTTGAAACCATACGATTCTTTAAGTGTCCTTAAGCAGATACAGTAGAAGTTGCTTTTTTCCCCCTCAGTTTGAGCACTGTTTCGCGCTCGGTTTATCAGTGCGATAAGAGAGAGTACTCTGTTCTTTTCCTCGTTGAAATGGCGTGAACGTATGCATGTTGTGATCTGTGACAGAATTGCCTCATTGAAGCGTTTGAGTAGGAGCAGAAATAAAACCGTAGGCATGCAATCAAAAGTGGCTGTTTGTTAAACTTTAGTTTTTTTATTTTTTGTAACTATGTGTAAAAGCAAGACATAAACTGCCAGTTTGTTATTTTGTGAACCCTGTCTTAACACACACACACGATCATACAGATTCATATACACGCGCTATGCTGTGTACTAGTTGCCAAATAATATGAAAGGGACTTGCTGCTCTCCTAGTTACTTTGGTGTAGTGTGTAAAATTCCAGGTTCTCGGTTCAGGTTGTAGGTCAAGTGCCTAAATCTGGCAGCAGAACTGGGTCTGAGTCGGTCGGTGGTTTACTTGGGTTCGGTGCATTAGTGAAGGAACCCAGGGTCAGAGATTTCATAGGAGCTTCGCTGTGACCTTCGTAACACAGAGGTCATTCTCAGTTCAGGGTTTTAAAACTGCTGAACATGGCCGTTAGTGTTGTGTTGAAATAGCACCCGCCTTGCACGTACTTAAAATATAAAGCTTTGTTTGCAGTGCAAAGCTAATTCGGTGCTGGTTCTTATCTAACATATATCTGGAGGACTAAATGCAGGAGTAATGTAAAGTTGATAAATACTAATATTTCCCATGTTTACACACAAATGATATTGGTTTTATGTTCCAAACCTCTGATTAACCCCCGTTTTTGTTCTTCTCGTCGTTCAAGAGGAAACCTGTCCTGTTTTTTTTTGGCTTTTGTTCTGTTTGCTGACTGATGTTTGGCAAACTAAACCTGAAAGGAAAATCATTATTATAGAGTAATTCACTACTGAATAATTGTCAGATTTTTAAACTATTTTTCTAGAGTTGAACTGTTGAGAGATGAACATTATTTAGAGCATATAAATATTTTACTGGTTATGGGTTTATTATTTTTATACTGTGTGGGAGAAGCTTTCTACCATTTCAGTGGGACTGCAAATAATAAATACTTTCGGTGACTATAAATATTGAGAAAAAGATTCACACGTCACTGCAGCTTTCCCTGATTTGTCCGTGTTTTTTGTTTTGTTTGAGTTTTTACTTTGGGATATGAACAAGTCCGTAAAGTGTACAACATTCATAAAGTGTACAGTCTTCATTGTGTTTCTTTTTGATCTGGCGGATAAAAACACAAAGTGACAATGAGAATAAACTTCACTCGCTCCCATTGTTCTGTCACGTGAGAGACTAACTGTTGTGTTTTGATGTGGCTTGATTGTTTTGATTTTTGTGTATATAAATGGAAATGGAAAAAAAAAATCACAAAATACATGTTTTTACAATATTGTTTGCAGTGACCAGCCATCATCATAATTATTCTGGTAAGTCCAAAATAAAAGCCTTCTGGAATACCAGATACACTGAACCTAAATTATTTTTCACCATGCTTTACATAGTACGAGCACTGTTACTTTTCTAATGCTTGCCTCTATGTTGAGATATATTGGTTTTTATATAAAATGTTATTAATATATGTATTTATGCAAGTCTGTGTGATGCTTTTTGTATGTTTGTCTTTTGATTAAATCTTTTGCTTAACCCTAGTGTGGAAATGCATTTTGTTCATTTTGCCCCTGTGTAGGCCTGTAATTCACGTGTGACTGTACTGCATTCTGAAATATCAAAAATATCATGTTTACATCTGCAAATAGCATTACATTTATAATACTCAATTTGCTCTTTTACTTAGTTTTATTTATTTTTTGTATGTATGGTGATGTGTTCTGCTGTGTGGATGGTCAGCTGTTTTAATGTTTTGTTGTATATAATGTTGTGTATATAGGACTTTTCAGAAAAACTGGTTTGTAAAAAAACTTACTAAATGTGTATATATATATATATATATATATACACAATTTAAATATTTTTTAAAAATGTGATAGTAATTTATAATATAATAATAAAAATAGAAATGATTAAACGTGACTAAGCACAAACTCCTGTGATTGGTCTATCAGGCCAGCATGAAGAAAAGGAACACGTACCACGTGGCAACCAAACTGTTGGATGGAAATGGAATTTACGCTCGAATAATTACACTGACAAAAGTTACTAGCCGTTAATAGTAAAAATACTAAAGGATCATTATTGATTTAATTAATCGTTCTTGACCAAATACAGAGCTGGTTTGGGCTGCGAGCCCCGCCCACTACTGCTCAGTGTCACGTGAGCGCCTGTCAATGCACGTGCTCGCGAGCCTCGGCCCTGCTGCTGTCAGTCAGAGATCGCGGAGCATCATGGCAGGGATGGAGCTGGCGCCCTTCAGACCGTGGGATGATTTCTTCCCTGGAGTAGACCGCTTCTCTAAACCCGAAGTGTCTGACTTGAGCAAATGGAATAACAGAGTGATCAGTAATCTGCTTTATTATCAGACCAACTACTTTGTAGCCGCTATCGTCGTAATTCTGATTGTCGGGTATGTGAAGGTCTTAAATGTCGTTTATATGTATACTTATATTTAGTGTATACACCATGCAGTCTGTTACTGACGCGTGGTCCAGAGTGCTGTGCGTGTTTATTATTTTTAGTAAAGCTGAATAAATGTCGCATCCGGTTTGGATAGAGCAAACTCATCCTTCGTTTAATGCGGAGATCCTTTACACTGCATCAGTTCAGTCCAGAGCCTTAAACACAGTGACGGACCAGAAACGTCCCGTGTGCTTGTTATTACGAGTCGCGAGACGTGTTTTGTTGCTGTGAGAAATGCTGAAGGAGACCCACCCTTCTGTGGCTGTGTTAGTGTTGTCAAGCCCAGGCCTGGAATCAGTGAGTCACCGCCTGCTCTGGAAGTGTGTTCATCCTGGAGTGAAAAGACTCGGGGATCTGATTAAACACCCCGTTCACAACGATAGAATACAAGCAAGACTATACATAGCCTAACGTGTTTAAAAATACATTTAAAAACAAAGTGAGGAAAAAAATCTAAAAAGTTGTAAACAAACATTACAGATTTAAAATCAAACAAAACATTTGCATTTATATAAATGCAAATGCATGTATATATTCAGTAAAATGTTATATTCGTATATTAAATGTATTTATAAATTATAGAAGTATATACATAATTTTAAACTATACCGTATAAGTGTATTTATTTATACATAAATATACACTCAAATATATGTAAAGATAACCGTTATTTTTGGCACAGTTAGATATTATTAATAATCCGCCCTGCATCTACCTTATTTTTTTGGGTGTGAGCTAAAAAAGACTTTCTTTCTAAGTCATATTTATTTCTTATTTCATATTTGTGGTGATTGCAGCTTCATGAACCCGCTGGGCATGTTTCTCGGTGGAGCGGTCGTGGCTCTGGTCTTCATGGGCTCGGTGTGGGCAGGAGAGAATAAAGCTGTGATCAAGAACTTCAAGAAGAGGAATCCCACCCTGTTTGTTGTGGGTGTTTTGGGAATCAGCTACTTCCTGTTGTCCTTGTGTGGAGGCGTGATGGTGTTCCTCTTTGGAATCACGTTCCCCATGCTCTGTGAGTACATCTTCTGGTCTTGCACCTGTCTTATTACATTTACATTTAGACACTTTTATCCGACGTGACTTACAGATAAGGACAATGTAAGCTATCAAAAACCAACAAAAGAGCAATGATACACAAGCACCGTGACAAGTCTCCTTACGGCTGCACTGTGTCTTTTTTGATACGTTTCCTAGGACTTTATACTGACATTAACTGCTGTGGATGCAGCATCACCCCAAGACAAAAAACCCCAACAGATTTAGTCTCCAGTGCCATTGTAGGAACGCTTCACATGCATATTTGTCACCCACACTCTTAATGTTCTTGCACACTGAGTCAAACATTTTCATACACATTTTTGGATTTTATATAAATAATGGCATTAAAGGCGGGTTTTCACAGCGATGCCATTAATGACAAAACCTTTCAGTGAACAGTTCTTTAAAAGACCCGCTTTTCTAAAGAATTACAAAAATGTATTCTTTCACCGTAAAGGAAACTTTTACGCAATTGAAACGTTCAATTATTATTATTTTCTAATGTTTTCTAACTGAACTATTAATACCAATAAGCAAGCTTTTTTTGCAAATACAAGTGTTTGAGGTTACTCAGAGAAAGTGAAAGTATTTCTGTATAATAATACAGCTCGTTTATGCAGCAGTAATGACTGATGGCATCTCATTGTAATGTATGTCATGTTTGACACATGCCTTTTATTGCTTTAAGTAAAAATCCTCCGTCAATCATCCTGTGACAAAAAGAAGAACCCTTCTGGTTTCATTTTTGAACTAAAAAACCCACTTAAAATAAAATTTGAACATTACATGAAACCCGGTGTGAAATAAGCACTAACCTTACTAACTGGAACTGAATTAAAAAAAAAAAAAAAACGATATAAAAAAATAATAAAATAAATAAAAGCAAATAGTAATGTTTAAAAAGGACACAAGCAAAGAACAGAATTACTCAAATTAAACTAAAATGAAAAATAAAAGCTAATTCAAAACATTGTATATAAACAATATATCAATAATAACAAAATGACTCTATTTCATCTGTGGAACATGAATGAAGATATGTGGAAGATTGGACAGTTGATTTGCATGGACATAAAACATACACCTTTATGAGTAAATGATCATAGACTTGTTATCTTTGTGTAAAGCAGTGTTTCATGTGGAAGGATTGAGCTGGAAGAGTGTTTCAGTCACAGAGACAGAACGCACTGATCTCTCCTCAGGTCTTTGATGAATATAACTCGCTTTCTCTTCGCTCAGAGTCACACTGCATGGGTATTTCAAGCTGCTTGTAGTTATAGCAACACAAAACATGATTATCTAATTACGCTAGATACCGTTTTAGAGCTTGCTGACCGCAGCAGATCAGATTCTTGGAAACGTCTCTGCCTAAAACCACAGCAGGAGCCTTTTCCAGCAGTCTGCCCTAGTCCTAGCAATTTAAAATAACTTGACATTTTAATTCAATTTTTCACTCTAAAGACTGAATGCATAAATATCTGAAGTTATATTTGGACCGATGAATTCAATTTGAAGTGTCAAAATAAGCCGTTTCCAGTTCATCACTACATGTGCATTTATATGTGTATGCAAGGACATTTTACTGCGATAAGGAAATATTGCATTGCATCCACCGGGCCAATACCATACCCTGGGCTTAATGGGAAAGATGCACATTCACTGGAAATACCTGAGCTTCAACTACTGAATAGATGGCCTTCTCTCTCATCTGTTTGAGTGCAGTGTTGTCTTGTGTTTTGCCCTGCAGTGATCCTCATCCACGCTTCTCTGAGACTTCGCAGCATGAAGAACAAGTTGGAGAACAAGATTGAGGGCGTTGGCCTGAAGAAGACGCCCATGGGGGTCATACTGGATCTCCTGGATCAACAAGAAGAGAAAATCAACAAAATCCAGGATTTCTTGGAGAGCAAGCTGAAAGATTGAGCATTAAAATACTTCCGTGTCCACTACATGCAGCCACTCTTTCCTCTTGAGTTGTTTTGTGTTTGTTTTGGTCTTGGTTTGACCGCCAAATACCAAAAAGGAAATATCTTTTAGAAACCAAAGTATATGACTAAGTTCCAATCCTGTACATGTTTGTCACGTCACAAGGAAGTATGACTGTTTTTAGTTCTTGCTAGTATGAGCAAGAGCAAAGATCATTCCCGCTGTGTGTGCAGCTTCCATTGACGGCTGTTTTTTTCTAATACATGAAGAATTAGCATTGAAAGTGTACGCTTTGTAAAGCTTGAGTAGATTTGTAAAGAAAGAGTCACTGAAAGCACTTTGGAGTATTGTATTTGCTTGTACCTTATTTTTCCCCTACAATCAAAAAATGATTCTCCAACACTGTTAAGTTTATTTAAAAAAGATCATTTTCCTTGAACACCATTATGTTTGGTTCCCTTTTTAATCAACAGCATTGTGTTAAACCGCCATCATGCTTTGCACAGGGCTAGATAAGGATAGAAAATCTTAAAATATGTTAAATGTTATTTTAGCCATTTTTTTATTAAGATGATAAAATTAGGAGACTTGTTTATGTGTAATGTTTTTTTGCGTTTGTATTTGTAAAGACCTTCTGCTACGTGTAGAGCATGTGCTTGGGGACCTGCTAACATGAATCAAAGCTGTTTTAATAATGATAATTAAAATACTGTGGGCATGCCGTGGAAGTATCAAAACCATCTTATGTTATGCATAACAAGTTGGCTAATTAATTTATTTTCCAGTTAAATGTTTTAATTTGAGTTCAACAAGCATAAAATTGATCAATTTCATTAAAACTATATTTGATCAAATTGAGTTGACCCAACTTTCATTGCATTCATTTGTGCATACAGTTGTTGCTACGCATATTTATTATCCTGAGTTATCCAATGAATAGTGTGCAGCAAAATGATCACCATTCTTCTGTTGCACATTTGTTAATAGTAATGAAATGTTTTCATTTGAGCTGAAATGACATATGATTGAGGAGAGCGTATTTATTGCATCTCTTGCCAAATTGCATGCTTTGTTTCTGTTTTTGGCTAGCGTAGGCTCTGCGGCGAGCAAACATATACTTGCTTCTGAAATCAATGCACAGAATACTGTTTGTTTGCTGTTTTGTATAGATTTAATAAAGGTGGAATGTGTAAACGTGTGGGCATAATATGAGTCACAACACCATCTTTGGCAGTAATCAGACTGTCATGACATTTGATTTGAAGTAATGAACTGAGGTACAGTATGTTTGGGATGGGGATCAAAGTTAGTGTCACTATCACTCATGATGTCCATGCAGATTGGTTTTTTTGGGGGTTTTTTTTTAATCCAGTTATTATCTCCCTTTATGCAGTGATAGATTTGTTTTACCTCAGAGGACTTCTAGTTTGATTGTTTATTTAGCTTTAAAGAATTACATTTGATAATTGCTGATAATGCGTGATCAAGCATGCTTACCCAGATAACAGAGTGCACTGCGAAAAACCCTTGTTTCAGTTTGTTTCCTGCTCGAGCATGCGATCAGGCTGCAGAGCAGTTTAAGATATGTGGCCAAGGCTAGCTGTAAATAAAGCTGTATTTTTAAGGAATATATATATAATTTGGTGTGCTTAAAACTTGCTTAGTGTGCTTATCACAGTTGACTTCTGAAGTCATAATACAGGGACAGGCATACTAAAAGTTAACATTTTCTACTACTATTATATGGGCTACAGATGAGGTCACCGGTTGTTTCTTCTCTCTCGTCTGAAAATACCATTACAAGCTAACATTTACATTATAATTGATCTAGCAACAGATTGTTTCAGCAAAACCCCCTTTTATCTCACTACATATTTTCACACATTTTGTGACCTTTAGCTTCTGAAAGACTAACTTACTCGCATGGCAGCTCTAGGTGATATTTCTCAATTACCTTTCAAAATGTAGCATACCAGGGCAGTACTTTGGTACAACAATGATAATTCCATTTAGTAAAACTATTGTATATTGTATATAATTCTGATGCAACTCTTGGCTCTTTTTTAAGTTGAGTACGGGAATTCAGTTAGCCATTGGTTAAGACAGACGCGTGTTCGGTTTCTGGATTAATAAGCCATTTATAAAGGATTGCTTGAGTGAATCAATTAATACGTTGTGTATTTTTAAATGTATTTTTCCTCAACACCAAATATTTTCATATTATTTTTTTTTTTAATTAAAAGAAAGTCCCAAGTGTGTGTGTTTGTTTATGCTACATTGTGAGGAGCAAATGTACAACGATAGTAAAACCTGAAATTTAAAACACTGAGGGAAGATATGGTGCAAGGGGGTTTAAATTATTAGAAATGGTAAATTATGTTTATTTGAAAGAATGCAAACAGGTTTTCTGTAAGGCGTCGGTTTGGGGTTAGGGGATAGAAAATATCGTTAGCATAAAAGTAATGAAGTCTATAAAAAGGTCCCCACAAAAACAAACTTGTATGTGTGCATGTACAGATTGCTGAGTGGGTAAAATTAAAACGGGTATACAGACGAACTTAATTTTTTAACTTAAGGTCAATTGATATTTGATATGTTCATTATTATTACATTGTGATGAAAATACATTTAATTCAATCAACTTTTCGTTTGACTCATTTATTTCTTAATTTTAAAATTTACTTCAACACACGGATTCATCATTCATAAAATGTGCATTTGTGCATAAAAGCCATTTAGACGTAGCACTTATAAATAAAGGACTCTTATTTTACCTCGAGAAAGTAAGAGAAGGACTCTTATTTTTGCAGGGGCGCCCTAGATCGAAGAACGTCCGGTTGGCAATAGGACAAAAGCCTGTTGCGGCTGTTTTCAGTGCTGGAGATAATCTGCTGCTGCCGAGCTCAAGCTAAATCAAGATGCCTCGAGTGTACATAGGCAGGCTGAGCTACCATGTCCGCGAGAAAGACATCCAGCGGTTCTTCAGCGGCTACGGGAAGCTGCTGGAGGTGGATCTGAAGAACGGGTGAGTTCATTCAAGCGCACGCGACACGGTTTTAAAGCGCGCGGATACACGAGGAAGGTAACGGCAGCGAGACCGCCATTAAACCAATCCGAGATGCTAAACTTCTGGTTGGTTTTCAGCTGGGACTTAGCTTAGTTGTAAGTTTTTTGTTTGTTTGTTTACTTATTTTTTGTAAGTTATGTACATTTTAGAATTAAGCTGAAAGGCCCCTTTCAAAACGAGTGTGCGGGTTAGTTTGCTGGCAGGGGTTGGTTGATTTATTGCGGTGATCGTGAACGGTATTGGCGGGAAGTGTTGTCTTTCGATTGTTTGTTGCAGAGATGTGAGTCTGATCTCCTCGCCACGTTTACGGCTGAAGCGCCTCCATTTTCTCGGC
Organism: Enteromius trimaculatus; assembly: GCA_032361065.1. NCBI lineage: Eukaryota > Metazoa > Chordata > Actinopteri > Cypriniformes > Cyprinidae > Enteromius > Enteromius trimaculatus. Next base: position 740,983 of record JAUMHP010000080.1, on the reverse strand, counting down.
CCTAGAAACCGAAGGAAGAAGCAGCTGAGATGGGCGGAGCATGCGCGCTAAAATAACATTATAAAGTTTTCACTTATTAATTCACGTTAATTGTTTTCACTTTATAACTGACAGTCATGTGCGATCTCTCTCTCTCCCTCCCTCTCACACTTCACGTGGTATTTTGAGAAGGGTATAACCGCAGCATGGAGATCTCCAAAACGGGGTGGGAGCTCCAAAATGGGGCGTGGCTTCATCCGATTGCCACAATTTTTGTTCCCAATCAACGTCAGCGCAAACTCCGCTCCACAGATGATTCTAAAGAATCAGAAACAAAACCGCATCGTGTGTTTATTCAGATTAATACATAAGACTGAAAATCAATCACAGAGTTCTTGATTTAAAAACATGAGATGCAGTAGGACGTGGAAAGCCACCATAACGTCTCAAGACATGTTTTTTAAAAGTTGAACTTGCATTAATTTTTACATTGCTTTCTAAACATGCAACAGTGAAAGATGTCCCTATATAGATCCACTTCAAATGTTGACTACTGTATTTGTGTGTGCGTGTGTAAAGTTAAAAAAAAAAATACTGTTTTTGGTTTGGGGTTTTTTTGTTTTTTTTTTTGTTTTTTTTTTGAGCTCAGAAAAATGCAAGCCCAAAGTCGCATAATATGCTTGGCAACTGTGACTAACATGCAATCATCTGTGCATCTCATGCTCCACTGATACAGCAAACGCATTGTAAAAACATTAATTTTCCTAACAATGGATCTTTAAAGGTAGATCAGATTGTAGTTTGGTAGATCAGCGCTTTACGATGCTCTGAATAATATTATCAAATGATCAACACTTTTAAGGGGCCGGAGAGATTAAACTCATAAGATTAAGCTTTGATCGAAGACACACAGGTGATTTAACACTGTGTTCTGTGATGCTCTCATAGGTACGGTTTTGTTGAGTTTGAGGACACCCGTGATGCTGATGATGCTGTCTATGAGCTGAACGGTAAAGAGCTGTGTGGAGAGCGAGTCATGGTGGAGCATGCCAGGGGTCCGCGCCGGGACCGGGACAGCTATGGAGGGGGTTATTATGGTGGAGGAGGAGGAGGAGGAGGAGGAGGAGGAGGTGGTGGTGGTGGAGGTGGAGGAGGAGGAGGAGGACGCAGTAAGTAATGCATTGCATTGAATACTTGTTTCCAATTTCCTGTAAACCAGATCATTCTAAGATGTTACGAGTGTAAGCAAGCATGTAACAACTTGCTCCCCGGTTTTATTTTCCTCCAGGTGTTGTTGCTTTTGTGATTTTTATTTTCTTTTGCTGTTAATGTTAAATTTATGTATTGGCATTTACAGAATATCAAACATTATTCTGTCAAAATCACATTACAACTGCTGATGAAATCCTAATTAAAAAGCAAGGATGTTTTCGTTTTCCCTTAGTATTTAGTTTTTTTGTTTTAAACAAAACAAAAAGATTGTTGCACAAAGATTCTTCATTATAATGTTCATAAAAAATAATGCTAATGAAATTAAAAAGTAACATTAAGACTTAAGGCCAGTCATATCAGAGCAAGTCACTGGCAGTTTTTTTTTTGTTTGTTTTTCACACTTTAATTTCATCAGACTTTCTTGAAACATGGTACTTTGTTACGTATTGTGTTTTTAGTTTACGTGCTACTACAGTTTTGTTTTTGTTTTTTGAGAGCGAAAGAGCGGGCGTTTCATATGATCATGTTTCTTTTCCCAATATGCCATTTTTGTTCTTGAGTTTAAACTTGTGTTCTAGCCCAGTGGAAAGTAAGCATCAACGTCCATGTTTAAGTCTTAATTTTATTTCCAATTTGATTTTCACAATAACAAAGTCCTTGATGTTTCAATTTGAAAGAGTCCAGTGGGGGCTGAGGCTGAGTCCAAGTGTCGTTGTGGCTAAGATGACTACCTGACCGGTTTGGCCTTGGCCTCTTCACCTTACAATGTGTGTGTGACCTTTGCCCCTTGATGCTTTGGCTGACCTAACCGGAAGCCAAGATGACAGCAGCCTTTTGCCAATAGACCAGGGGTGATGGTGAGGAATGACACTAGTTATTGCTATGTTGTCCATATGGAAAGCCTCTAGCCAGGATGTAATAGAAATACCTAAAATGGAGACATTGGGTTACACTAGCATTTCTGTAGGGGCAAGTCGAGATGTTCAAGCGAAGGATTTGTGAGTCTAAATAGTAAAAAAATTAATGTATCATGCTGCCTATGGAAAAATCACCTTTGCCCTAAAAGGCCAAGAATGGTCTTGTCAGCCTTATGTGTGTCTTATCAGTTTTTCTTTTATCCAAATAGTAATGCCTTTTCTGGGAGGCAGCAAACTGCTCTTGAGTCTGAACAGGTTGGCAGTAAGCAACAGAGGGCAAATATGACTTGTGTCTTCTCTTAGGTTCTAATGTTAAGTCAATGGCGCTTGTCTTCCCCTGACTTCTCTGTCCTAAGAGGATGTTTTTATGTTCCCTTCCCTTTTCTTATGAAGGTGGTTACAGCAGCAGGAGTCGCACCGGAAGAGACAAGTATGGCCCTCCTGTTCGCACAGAGTTCCGCCTCATTGTGGAGAATCTGTCTAGTCGTTGCAGTTGGCAAGACCTCAAGGTAACGGTTGATGAATTTTGATATCGGGGGGGGGAGGAAATTATTTAGAACAGAAGTACCGTGCTATCAGCAGCAATGTTGTGCACAGAGGTGAAGTTTGGGCTCCCTTTGCAGGATTTCATGCGACAGGCAGGTGAGGTGACCTACGCAGATGCTCATAAGGAGCGTGCCAATGAGGGTGTGATTGAGTTCCGCTCTTACTCTGACATGCGGAGAGCTGTGGAGAAACTGGATGGAACAGACATCAATGGCAGGAAGATTCGTCTGGTAGAAGACAAGCAGCGGAGGCGTCGCTCCTACTCTGGCAGCCGCTCTCGGTGAGTGTTAACTTTTCACCAACAAGTGGTTTGCCTGGAAGTGTTGTGCCCCTAGATTGACTTAATTACTAGTCAATGCATTTAAAATCTTAGAGGATTGGGATCTTGCTGGGCACTTTTCATGTCTGGTGTACCACAAGGTTCCGTCCTGGGTCATATTTAATTGCTGCTTATGAAGTTAAAAGGCTGTTTTCAAGCCCTCTTATCTTTGTTTGGACAAACAGTCCAATGCTAAATTGAATGCTCAAGGACACTGCTTTGATTTTATGTTGTCAGTTAATTTTTGTGTATAAGGATGAAAGTAAGGTGTTTTTTTTTTTTCTTGCAGTTCTCGTAGCCGGCGTCGTTCTCGTAGTAGGAGTCGCCGTAGCAGCCGCTCTCGGAGCAACTCAAGATCTCGCTCAAGGTATTAAAATAACAGCAATCGATTACATGGAAATATTACTGTTTGTATCCGTTCTTTCAGCTGCTGTTTGTCTTCTGTAGATCTCGCTCTCGCCGGCACCGCTCTCGCTCCAGGTCGGGACACAGGTCTCGCTCAAAGTCTCCATCGAGCAAGTCTCATTCCCGCAACCGTAAATCTCATTCTCGCTCCCGCACACGCAAGTCTCGCAGTCGATCAACCAGTCGCAAGTCTCGCTCCCGCTCAGATGAGCGCAAGTCCCGCTCTAAGAGCACTTCTAAAGTGAAGTCGGATCGTGGACGCTCGAAGGAGAAATCTGTCAGCAGGAAATCCAGAAGTAGATCCGCTTCACCAATGGAGAATGGCGATGGGGGTCGTGCCAAGTCTGCTTCTCGCTCTCCATCACCCCAGGCTGAGAAGAGCCAGTGCAAGTCTCCAGACAGGCATTCTCGCTCTCGCTCAAAGTCTGGCTCACGCTCTAAATCCCGCTCCCGTTCCAGATCTGCGTCCCAGGATTAGTATTAAGTGTGTGTGTGTTTTTGTTTTTCCCCACCTCTTTACGAATCCAGTTGTCCAGGATAGTTTTCTAATGTTCATGATGGGATCCAGGTCCAAGGCGTTATATTTTACTCTTCTATAGGAAAAGTGAATCACTGCTTGATGTTATATTCATAACAATAGCATGAAAATGAGTGATTTGATTTAGTGTGCTGCATGTCGGTCCTTTTTATAAACCATGGTCCTCCATGCTGTGTGGCTGGAAGAGGCTTTTTGGTAAGGAAACAAAAAGTCACTACATCTTGTGGCTTGTAAAGCTATTATCTGAGAAATCTAGGCTTCAGTTTCTTCATGTAATAGTTCATCGAAAATGTCTGAATTTGTTTTATTAAAAACCAGTCTATTTATTTTGTCTGGGTTGTTTTTATTTATTTATTTTTTTATGCATTATTTCACCCAAAATCAGTTTGTAAAGGACTATACTTTTTCTTCCTTAGCAGATAAAAGTGGTACTCAAGGCCTGTTCACATAAACGGTTTTATTATGCAAGGTGATCCTCTGATCATATTTTTTTTCTAAGCACATTTTACTATTTACACACCACATCAATGTAACTTGCATTTTTGCAAGTTGCAAATTTTGTCTTTAACTTAAAAAATAAATAAAGGGAACACTAAAATAAAACATCCTGGATCTGAATGAATTAAATATTCTTTTTAAATACTCTGTCATTTACATAGTTGAATGTGCCGACAACAAAATCACACTAAACTTACCAATGGAAATCAAATGTATTAACCCATGGAAGTCTGGATTTGGAGTTACATGCTGCCATTAGAGCGAAAGCACCGCCAGCATTCAAAAGTGGCCAAAACAGAAAGCATCGGAAACCGAGAAGTGTTACCTTTATTTTTTTTGAGCAGTTTAGTTGTCTATGACGGATGTAAGTGAAAATCTTCTGTTCAGGTGTGCACAATTTAGCAGGTTTTCTATTACAGACAAAAGAAAAGTCAAATATTTTAAACGCCCATGAGAAAGATATAAAACTAGGATTTGCCGACTGTGAAATGTTCATTTCAGATTTACCATTTGTTTTAATACATATTTGTGCTGATCATTTATGAACAAGAAGTAAAACTAAACTGCTAGCAATGACTTCAGAGAATTGGGTGGGCCAGAGGGGCTGCTGTGCAAATATTTTGTATTTTGGCTTCTCCCCTATAGCAGATCAAATCTCACTGCAAACTTGAGAGCCCTGGTCAGCACTGTCAGGTGAAGTAAGAGACCTGATAACTGCAGAAGAAAGTGAAACATTTAGTCTCCTGCACTACTATTTTCCAGAACCGCAGTGTTGCTGGAGTCTCCAGAAGTACAGGTATCACATTCTCAAGTCTTCACCTAGGAATAACATGCTCAAGTGTAATAAAATCCATTAAGGCTGATTGTTATAGGCTTTATAGGAAGATAAGATGAGAATGACTCAGAAACAATCAGCTGTTGTACCGCTCCTGGAAGAATTGATCCAGAATCTCACAGCAAGGTTTGGGAGATCATTTCTTAGTCCAAGATATCCCTTAGTATAGGAGATGGACTAAAATAGACTGGTGCTGGAGACTAAATGGTTTCACATCCAGTTCTTCACATTAATACAGTTTATTTTCTTATATTCTTTGCAGTTAATGTGTCTTTTCTTGTCCACCTGTTTTTTGTTCGTTTTTTTTCCTGCCCCTGATCCAATGAGCATTTCACTATCCAGTGATCATGCCATTGCTAATTCTGTATTGCATTATTTTTTGGGATATTTTTCATGCATGGACATTTAATAATTTATTGAAATTCATTAACATTAAAAAATGGGAAAAAAAAATTAGAGTTAAAACTCTTTTTGGGGTCATTTTATCTATAAAAAGAAATGTACCTAGTAATTCAGCACATTTTGATATAAGGAGTTTTTCACTTCCAGCCTTCATGGACAATTATTTATCATTATAAATTATTAAATACTAAATTAATAGTAGTTAGTAAGGTTAATGCAGTTCAGAATTGGTCTTGGAAGTAACAATATCATAATATCGACTTGTAGTTACCCTATATTATATCGGCTAAACACATTTATTCCATCTTTATTTGACTTTCTATTGTAATTCTTTTTGTAAAAAAAAACCTTGCCCCCTTTTAGACTTTCATTTACTAACTGCTTGTTTTCTTCAAACACTAGCTTCTCATTAGCTTTTTGTATTCAGTTTCTTTTTATTTACTACAATTAAAAAAGCTAGCTTGTTTCTACACTATACCTTTTCTATTATATCTGTTTGCTTTTGGTTTATAGAATTTATAGAATATTAAATAGAAATAAACATAGACTAACTAAGACTTGTCATGGCTCTTTTGCTGGTTTTGAATGCTTCTATTGTCCTCAAGTCACTTCAGATAAAAGTGTCTGCTAAATGACTACATTATAAATGTACAATTACACATACCGTAAAATAAAGTGCAACCATGGGTTACACTTTATTGTAAGGTGTCCTTGTTACAGTATAATACATTTAAGTACTGATCAATATTAACTACATGTACGTACTATATGATTAGGATTAGGGTTGGGATTTACTCTTCTATTGTTGGCAGAACTGTGTGCATTGATTATAAACCTCTAGCACTGGCAGCAGAGCGTTTTCAAGACTCCATGCCTTTCCATCGGCAGGGGTGGTCCAGAACAACATGATCTGAGAGCAGGAAAAAGCCGAGGGAATAATATTTTTTGCATTAGAAATATTTCAGCTGAATTATTTAGTGATTTAGCAGCTCAATGTTTACGCGCTGCTATAGCCAGTGTCAGTATTGGAGCTACTCTGCTGAATACACACATGCCACACAAATGAAAATCAAGAGTTCAAGGGCATCTAAGTGAATGAAAATGCACATGACGCGTAACGTTAGTTATTTATTGGTGTCTTTCTGTGTTTGTGACAGCCTATGTATTAAATGTGTGCACGTTTTTGGCAGCACGTCTTTTAAACGTCGACAGTCACGTGGTTCGGCGTCAGAGTCTCAGCGTCGCACAGCAGCTCAGTTGATTTTGTTGACGCGTGTTTTTAATTCTTATATGTATTTTTTTTTTTACAGACCGCAGTTGATCGATGCTCTTAAAATTGTTGCGTCTTTAGATGATCTACATCTTTAGAGATCTGACAGATTTACATTCACACATCTGCTTGTGGGAGGTTAGTAACGTTAGCTATAACGTTATCTTTCTTTATTATGATTCTAGTAATAACTATTACCAAAACCATCAGGTTACTGTTGGTACTGTTAATAATGCATTAATATGCTAACTGTTAAGAGGCTTTCACAGTCTGTTTTTTTCTGTGTAATTTCATTTATTTTTTGCATAGACTGCTAAAACAGTTTTAGTAACAGTAGAAGTATATTGTTGTGATTTTTCTGAGCACGTTTTAAATAGATTTGTTACTTAGCCTAATTAAATGTGTCTTTTAAATGTGTTTTAGGCTGAGGAAGAGAATAGTGATGACTGGTGGTGAGTATAAAGCTTTATATTAGAAAAAAAATGTTACTTTTGTAATTCCTAACGCTTATAAATTGTTAAAGTAAGGTCTGTGATTAACATTACTTTACTGCTCCAATGAAACACATCAGAACATATTTCACTAGAAGTTGCATATCTCAGGTGATCCACATGCAATGAAAAAGCTGGCATTTTTTGGCTTTCTGTTTCTTACAGAGAGAGTGTTTATGTTTGCTGATGAAGAGGAGCTCTTCAGTGTGATGAAGGATCTTGACTGTCTCTACTGTAGGATTCCAGTCACTGCATCTAAACATCACCTCAGAAAGAAACATCTCAGATTCGCTGTATATTATAAAGACTCTGGCATTGGTAATTGGCTTCTAACCATCTCTACGTTGCACACAAAAAGCATTTTAGACCCATTCTGAATTTTAATGTGGTCTATTCTTGACAGGGAAGTTTTCTATCCCCTGTTATTGTTCTGACGGAGGCCATGGCAGGAGCCACTGGCATTGCCCAATGTGCTCAAAAATATTGCACAGGACACAGAATTACAGAATCCATATTACCAACCACGGTTTGTGTCTATTACAATCATTTTTTTTTATTAAATGGTCTAAGAAGAGTGGTTATTTAAGGAAAATCAAATCTGTATCAGGTTTTATAGCCAGTCATTTTTCATTGTTTTAAAATACACACTACACTACCAGACAAAAATGTACACAGCATGCACATGCTTATTTATTATTATTAGCATTGTCTATATTGTATAATATAACCAAATCTTGAACCCAAGGAGATTTTTGTTAATATCCATCTGATGTTTCATTGCCTGCAGGTGTTGAGATGACAGACAAATCCTCAGGTGAGCAATGGCATTTAATCATTTTCATTGGCACTCATCCATTGATCACCGCAGTAGACATCAACCGTTTTCACAGATGAAAAGCAGAGCTCTAGAAGGAAAGATCATAGACACTGTGGTATTTGACTGAGGCATGTCTAGATTGTGTCGTCACATATAGTGGTGGAGTAGTATTTTCACATCGTTACTGCACTTAAGTACACTTTTCAGGTATCTGTACTTTACTGGATGTTCATTTTGGGAAACCTTTATTTCTATTTTACTATATTGCAAATTTTAATATTGCGCTATTAACATTTCAAAAGAACATGTGGTTCCTCTTTATTTTTTTACATGAGAAATCATCCCACGCTGATTCTCATGCTCTTTGTTTAGGTATAATGTTCAGGAGTGTTGTAATTGTGTGGATGGTCTGCTGTAAAAGAGCGGTTTAACATGTAGACTTGTCCATATTTGTGTGTACCATCTGATCTGGGTGGCTTTTATTTCAGAACTAGTGCTGTCAAATAAAAAAGATGCATGTATATATTTATGAAAAATATGTTCTTTATATCTTAAATGTTTTTTTTTTTTATAATATGAATTACATGAATATAAATTAAGTATATACAATATTTTTGAAATATATGCCATGAATGCCAAAACTTTTATTTTGGATGCAATTAATCACGGTTACTCATTTTACAACACTATTTAAAACTAAACACAATGTTAAAATAATGCAGCAGTATGTCTAATACTGTTCTAATACATCAGTGCTAATACAGTTTGCCCAATATATATTACACATAATACACGAATCATATACTATATGTTACCACACATGTTAGTAGTAATCCATGTATGGTACATATTTTATTTAAAACTGCAAAATAAATAAACATTCATCATTCAGTACTTTTTACTTTCAATACTTAAGTAGTGCATTAAAAATCAAGTGCTTTTTCCTTTGACTCAAGAATAATTGTAAAGGAGTACACTTAAAGGTTACACTTGTTACAGTGTAAAGGTCTGTACACACCAGGACGAATATCGCACGCGTATTTCCTTAGCGTTTTTCGTGACGTTTTTCGCCAGAATACCCATGCGATTTTCTCTGGCGAATTCGCTTAATAAACAACAGAAATACCTCTGCCGGTATTCACGCTCTTTTCAAAACAATTTTCACGCTTTCTGTTACCTGGTAAAACAGAACATGGATTTTTCAAGCAGCAGCAGCA
>JAUMHP010000080.1:694644-705296 GCA_032361065.1 Enteromius trimaculatus | reverse complement strand
CCCCCCCCCCCCCCCCCCCCCTTGGGATTGTTTTAAAGGCACAAGTGACCTCCACTAAACAATACAGAAATACTGTTTTATCCAAAACAATATGTGCTGTTTCATGTTGATTGCAGGTGCTCTTAGCAAAACTGAAAGCTGACGGAAAATTCTATGCTGTGAAAGTTTTGCAAAAGAAAATTATATTGAAGAAAAAAGAGGTTGGTGTTTATTTATTTCATTACATTTTTTTACATGCTATCAGCTTGTTTTTCTAAGATCAAAACACCTCATTGCTGTGATACTGATAGGTTCTAATCTAATCTGACTTCACTCTGTCCTTTGTACCATGCCAAGCATGCTGGCAAAAAAGACAGGCTTTTGATTTACTACAGTAACTAATGTTTTGACATTGTAGTATAATTGCTGAAAACGATCCAGTGTGCAAGCTGCCTGCAGAGTGTCATTGTTTTATCACTGAAAAGCTCCTCTTGAAAGTGCAGCATTGTGGCTTGTCTTGTTTTTTTGGCCTGTCCTGGATGGTGTCAGCTCATATCTGTATTCTCTTGTTCACCTCCGTCAATGCTGCGTTTGTGTGCGCCAGCAAAAGAACATAATGGCAGAGAGGAACGTGCTGCTCAAGAGTCTGAAGCACCCTTTTCTGGTCGGGCTGCACTACTCCTTTCAGACCTCTGAGAAGCTGTATTTTGTCCTGGATTACGTCAACGGTGGAGAGGTATGGCAAGAAAGCATTACTTATGAAAACAACATCTTCTTCAAAAACAGTCAAAACTGAAAAATTGAATATAGCTGCATACAGATGTGACAGATCATCAGAAAACAAACTAGAAACATGCGGAATGCAGTAGCTCTGTCTGTCAGTTGCTGATTGGATGTTGACAGGTCTGAGTGGACTGGAGATTTCGCGCTGACTTGAAAAATGTATATATGTATTTATTTATTATACATTTATATTAGTGCTGTCAAATGATTGAGCGTAATTTATTATATCCAAAATAAAAGTATACGTGTTCTCTGTATATTTATTATGTATATATAAATACACACATTTTGACAATATTTACATGTCTATTATATATATATATATTATAATAACTATACACAGTGCACATATTATGTAAACAAAAACTTTTACTTTGGATGTTATTAATCACAATTAATCGTTTGACAGTACTAATTTCCATATTTCGGCAAGGATGCATTACAGCGACAGTAAATGCATTTGTAATGTTATAAAAGATTAACATTTCCAATAAATTATTTTTGTTGCACTTTTGATTTATGAAAAAAAAACAGCATACAAGAAGGATTTCTGAAGGACCGTTTGACACTGAAGACTAATAATGATGAGTAATAATGAGTAATTATGTTTGTAGGTTATTTCCAAAACTTATTTCAAAAAAGAAGACGAGTCCTGTGGCTGAAAAAAACAAAAACAAAATCAACAAGATTTGAACAAAAAACAAATCTTTCCCTTGAATCACGTTTACAGGTTAATTTTTAATTTTTTAATAATTTGAATATTTTCCTAATAAATACTGACTCATGCACATGCAAGTCTATAAGCTGACAGGACGACAGAGACTAAAATAAAGGCCACTATTTTGCGCCTAGCACCGCATTGCACCTACAGTACGTGCTTAAAGTGGCAGTACCTATTTTAATCATTACAAATGCAACACTCAATCCAAGTTTTAATTATGTACATTATAAATCCTAAATTATGAATTATGTGAATCATGAACATCATGAAATATCAAATATATTTAACTTATTTTAAATGCCAATGTGTAAAACAAGCATCCGGCGCCTAAAATGTTGACAATTCAGCTTTACGTTACATGAATACATTACATTCAGAGAATGCATTTCTTTTACCTTGTAATAGTATTTTACAACATTGCTGTTTTACTGTATTTTGACCAAATAAATGCAGCTTTGTTGAGCAGAGGAGGCTACTTTAAAAACATTCAAATTCTTACACATCCAAAACTACGTATTTATCAAGTACATACGACTTCATAATTATATATAAATCAGACTGAAGCACTGTTTAACATCTCTACCTCTGATTAATGTTTTTGCTCAGGACTTCCACCATTTGGGATCAAAGAGAGGCAGAAATAATAATATTAATAACCATATATAAACTCAGTTTAAATACTGTATCAGCTCACTCGAGTTTACGTGGTGGATGTGTTAAAAACTGGTCTAAGCGCTTCTTTGTCTTCCCTTCCAGTTATTTTATCACCTTCAGAGAGAGCGGTGTTTCTCCGAGGCCCGAGCTCGCTTCTACGCGGCGGAGGTGGCCAGTGCCATCGGATACCTTCACTCTCTCAATATAGTTTACAGGTCAGTCACTGCAGCGCTTTCCTTTCATATCACAGCTGGCCTGATCTCACCTCCATGTCTTCATGTTCCCATCTAGAGACCTCAAGCCAGAAAACCTTCTGTTAGACTATCAGGTAAGACAGCTGCCTGCAGTATACTGATAAAGTATTGTGATATATGAGTTTGTGTCTGATCTCTTTCAGGGTCACGTGGTGTTAACAGATTTTGGTTTGTGTAAAGAAGGCATAGAACCAGAAGGAACCACCACAACCTTCTGCGGGACTCCAGAGGTACGAGTCGAGTCAATTACTTTTGACGATACACGTTGTTTCAAAGCATTTGTTTATAAGATTCTTATATCTTCATTGCTTATAGATGCATTTAGCAAATGAAATGTGACTGGTAATTATAGTTTATGTTTTGTGAAAGTATAAGCAATCCAGCACTTTTATGAACATTTATGTATTTGGCAGAATCTTTGCTCATATGTGACTTTTTGCATTCAAGATACACATTTGATCGGCTATTGATCCCATGACGTTTTGACGCTATACACACACAAATATGTGAATGAAGATGAACATGCTTACAGTATATATCTAACTTCATATTAAAGTCTGGGCAACAATAAACTTACAGTACATTGTACAACTGTGTGCAACAAAAATAAAATAAATATAAATTTTGTGATAGTATAAACAGTTATGCAATTGAGATTTGCTGTAAATGAAGAAAGAAATAAAGAAAAACAGCACATATATATATATACATAGACTAAATAGTGAATCTCAATCTCAACTGCTGTAATTTGTTTATACTACTGAGAAATGTAAATGATCAAAAAACATTGCATAGAAATAATTAAAATAGCATGTTACAGCAGTTGAGATTTGCTATATAGTACACACTGTTTAGTGTGAGTGTATTTTATGTATCTGTATATGGTTTTGTCTCTCTCTTAGTATCTGGCCCCTGAGATCCTACGCAAAGAGCCGTATGACCGCACTGTGGACTGGTGGTGTCTTGGAGCTGTGCTCTACGAGATGCTTTATAGCTTAGTAAGTTCACTCTGTATATAATAAACTTTGTGGCCCAAACTCAGTTTAACATAATCACATTTAAATTGCCTGTGGCACACAGCCCCCTTTCTACAGCCGGGACGTGTCTGAGATGTACGACGCGATCCTGCACAAACCTCTGCAGCTGCCGCCGGGGAAGTCCGAGGCCTCGAGCCACCTGCTCTGCGGTCTCCTGCAGAAAGATCAGCATCGTCGGATAGGAGCCATTGCTGATTTTGTGAGTGACTCTCTGGGGGTCTCTGTCACTGTGACTGTCACTGTTTATCAGGCCGGGTGTCACTGTTAATGTATCAACTGTTCTGGTTTTGCAGTTGGAGATTAAAAATCATGTGTTCTTTGGCCCCATTAACTGGGACGACCTCTACCACAAGCGAATCACTCCTCCATATAACCCAAATGTGGTAGGTTCCTCCATTCAGTATCCCGCAAAATGAACAGAAAACAGACAAATGCAAACTCTGATTATTATACAAACCTGCGATACTCAAATGGTTCTTTTTTTAAACCATTATGTTTGCTACTTATCTCCAATGATCCAACTTTCTTCTCCTGTGTCATATTCTTTATGTGATTATTCTTTACTGTACAGAGGTGAATTTAGATTTCCTCCAGTCTGAGGCGGATTCGTTTCACTTGTGGGATTTTCCATTTATAAAAGAGTAACTTTTTATTTTAAAAACAATGAAGCAAGCCATTCAAAGTAACTTAAAAGTAATGTAACGCATCATTCTCCATAAGTGATTTGTGTGATAAGACTTCCGTGTTTCTCCAGAGAGGCCCAGCAGACCTTCAGCACATTGACCCAGAGTTCACCAGAGAGATGGTGCCCAACTCTGTGGGCCGCACCCCAGAACCCACCCCCAGCCTCGCCACCAGCAGCTCCAACGCCTTCACAGGATTCTCCTACATCTCTGGAGAAGACAGCTTCCTCTGAGGCCTTTTTGGACACTGGACAAACGCTGGACTGTAATGAGGGTAAAAGCTGTGGCACTGGAAATGCAACGAGTTGCAAGTTGTTGTGCTCATTTTGCATTCATAAGAAGATATTTCATCAGTATGCACTCATGTTCATTGTGTAAGACTAAAGGACATTGTGTGAGATGGATTTGCTGATTGCACCACTGGCAAAGCAGCTATAGTTGCAAAATCTGTAAATGTCTAGATTTCTGATCTTGCTCCTCTTTTGGGGATTGTGGATCTGCGTGCCTTACTCTTGGCAACATCCTCATCTAATCTTCATCTGATCACTGAAAAGCATGAAAATAACACCTTCGCTTTGTAATGTTTTGTGCAAAACGTTCAAAGCAATGAAAATGCCACAATCAAATCTATTTTATGTATGATCCATAAATGTGAAGTTAATCTCACTGTGCTTCGTGAAATCATGTAATAATGCTCAGAATGTGAAAAACCACTTATAAATGTATATGTTTTTTTCTCATTGAAGCTATACAGATATATCGCTCACAACGTTACATGTTTTTGTTAAGGGTGTTGTAAAATCTTTCACTTAATCTGTGTGGTATGGCAGAATTCACCTTGAAGAAAATTTGCTGAGATTTTACTTTAGTTTCCTCTGATGTGGCACTTTTTGTTTCCATATGACAAAGCAGCAATGAATTCATGAAAAACATTACATTCACACTCACAACAGGGCAGCTCCAGCTATTTTAATAGTAGCATTTATCCATTTTTTAGTTAACTGCCATTAAATAACCAGTACAAACAAGACTGTAGACTGTAGATGAAATAGAATTAGCAGAAACTGTTATAAATTCCATGTTAACTTTATTACTAGAAACTAAATTACTAGTTTTGCCCCTTAAGCAAAAGGTTAAACTTGCTACAGTTAGGAGCTCAAAGACTGTGTGTATATTATAAAATAAATAGGCATAAACAGGCTTTCCAGGCATTTTCTACAGGGTTAGTGTTCTATGTGGGAGATGCAATGGAAGATAAGCAGTCTTTGTCTGTCTAAACACACTGGTGTAAATTCTGGCTGAATGTAGAAATTCTTGCAATCAGCAAAGAGGAATTTATGCAAATGTGTGCTTTCCACACTGTACAGTAACTTTGGAAAAAGTCTGAGATAATGTAGAGATTCTGAAGTTTCTCCCGGTTTTGAGGCATTTAAAAATTATTTTAGAATTTTACTTCAATTCCTAAAACAATTAAAAACTCTCCAAAATACTGCCAATTTGTCTCATTAGTTGCTTTGCATGTTTTGGTATTACTTTCTTTTAGTTCATTTTTAAAATGTTATTATTGTTGTTCTGTATTTATGATATTGCAGCTTGAATTTATTGCTGGTGTGTTTTACAACTGACATTTGCAAATCCCTGTTAGTTGTTTGAAAGGTTTGAAAAACACATTTGATTAAAAATACACCATTCTCCATTGGTCCCACCTCAATCAAAGTTATACTGATACCAGACCTTTCTGTCTGGGCAAAAGAGATGCCATTGGACTCTTAATAAATGTTTGAACGCGTTTAATGCACTTGCTGTGCACGAACAATTAAATTATAGAACATTCTGTGCGTCCTGTAACGTTCTGAACGGTTTGTGCTGCATATTTCTGCGCAGACCCGTTGGGCTGCCGGGGGAGGAAAGCACTGGTGCGCTGCGCAAACTGAGCGCAGATGTGACGCAGTCGAGCACAGAATCTGTGCGCGCGGGCTCAGGACACACAGCAGTTGGAGGTTAGACGCGTGCGAGGCAAACGAAACGACACACACAACGTCAGCTTTCATTACAGTAGCAAATATATTTCAATAGAATAGTGAGTTTACTTCATTAATTATCCTTGACAATTCACAAACTCCTGCAGGACAGCGAAGATATGCCCGAGCAAATGTGTGGGTAAGAAAGAGAAACAACAGTTTAAAGGTGTGCCGTTAAATTGCTGAAAATATTCTCTCCTCAACAAATACTCTTATTTTATTCTTAATAATTTTCGTCCACAAACTGTCTCTCAAAGCAGCTAATCTATGGGCAGATGTAACGCTAGGGATGCGCGCGACCGTTGCGCTAACTTAACTGTCGAAGTTTCGTCGAGTAATTCTGGTGTTTGAAATATAGGAAAACGGCTTTAGTTTTAGAGAGTGTTCTTGTTATTAGACTAATGTTAAAGTATTCTCTATCATAAACTAAAAATGTCTACTGTAGAGCGAGTTTAACTGTATAACGTTTGTCTTTTTCCAGAGGAAATGTCGGCTAGTGAACGTTAGCCAGTAATGCTAATCTTGAAGTTGGTTTTCTGAAATCTCTCAGTATCCCATGCTATGTACGGCACTAGATGTTTTAAAGTCGTGTCTGACCTGGAACAACTTAGTTTACATTTTATTATCTACACATTTATTATATGTATAATGCGTTGTGTTTACTAACGGTCAGCAGTGCGATAAGAACCGCCCCCATGCCAGAGTTAGCCTTCTGGGTACAAACTAACACCATGACTGAACAGCTCTGTTTTACGAGTTTTGATTTCTATCGAAATAAATTATATCAATTCTCTTGCATTCAGTAATATTGAAATACATATGCTGTAAGTATTTTCAGGTAATGGCTGATAATTGATATGATTGACGGCATGTCTTTTTAAACTTTTGTAAAAGCAAATGAAAGCACACTTTAAAGATGGAAAGGGATAAGTTAGTTGGCACAAAAATGAAGAGTCAGTCATCATGCACACACACTGAAGTCGTTCCAAACCTGTTTGTGTTTTAATTTAATTGTACTTCTAGTAAAGTTAATATTTTGGATCTATTAAAGTTAATGAATTGTTTGATTACCTACATTTCCTTAAACTATCTTCTGTTCAGCAGAAGAAAGAAACTCATACAGGTTTGGAACAACTCAAGGTGGAGTAAACATCAATTAAGGTGAACTTTACCTTTAGAAACGGGAGAAATTTGATCAAAGTCGGAGCCGATTTACAGATTTTGGTCATTCAGAAAATCATTCCAACTCCATGTTTTTTAAATACATATTGGGCTGATTTTAGAGTTTTTCTCTATCAAACAAAATTGGAAAATGTACGATGCATGGTGTTTACAAAACTGTTCAGGTTATAAAAGTGGTGTTGTGTATTCCTGCCTTTCTAGCTAAACGCACCCATACAGCAATCCCAAAACCATTTCTGTATCATCTTCAAAAATTACATCTATGCTTAGCTGTCCAAATAAAACAAATTTGGTGTTTGGTTTTTAACTAATTTTGTAAATTTTAGGTTCAGTATGCTGTGAGTCTTCCTTAGAAATAACAGCTCCTTGAAAGGGAGAGTAAGGTATGTTGCATGTTCTCTTTGTTTAATTTCTGTCTCTGTTGCCCTAATATCTTCCTTCTGTGCCTGCACACTAATGCACTCATATTTACATAATTTGCACTCATAATTACATCTCACTGAAATCATACTTCATACTGAGTCTGATTAGGAAGGAGTTCAGTTCACATGTAGGAAAGTTGAATCCTGCTTGATTCTCATCTTTCTATTTCCAGTATTAGAGAAGCTATGGTAAGTCTTAAACCTAAGGGTGTGAATGATCCCGAGTCTGATGTTGATGAAGATGTTGAGCGACTGAAGAGCAAATGGACTTCAAAAGAGGTGAGCTGAAGCACTGAGGTGCATCTAAATCACTGCTAATAATAAATGAATACTCCACTTACTTGAATTAAGTAATTCTATATGAAATAGTACAATTATTACCGTAATTATGTTTTGTTATGTGCTTTTTGTTGGTGTGTGCTACAAATTTAAAACAATCATTCATTTGTTATAATTAATAACAATCTTAGATTCTTAGTAGGGGTGCATATATATATATATATATATATATAAATAATTTATTTACTATTTTTTGATGTGACTATTGTATTGTTTTAGTAATTATAGATGTGAATTGATGTGAGACATTAGAATAGTGAGTCCTTTCTATTTTTTCATTTCTACCTCCAAGCTGATTAATTTTACAGACTGACAAAGAAACTATAGCCTATTCAAAAAAAGCTAAATTTAACTAACAATGTAAATGTAGTCCTTTTATTACATTTTTTATGTATAATTTGACCAAAATATTATATGTTATTCATTTTGAGATTCAATCATGTACACAAACATGTTTAGTTTTAAGGGATATAACCTTTTTCTGGTTGTTTGTTTATTGCTAATTTTTAGGATGAAAGACTTGCGTCCCTCGTTGGAAGGTTTGGAAAGGATGAGTGGGAAATAATTGCAGGCTTCCTACCTGTGAGTGTTTTAATTTCAAATGTTAATTCATGAATATTAAAGTGTTTAAGTGGACATTTGTGGTTGTACATATTTGAGTCTGGAGTTGTGTTCACAGGGACGCTCTGCACAGGACTGTAAATACAGATTTACAGTTGTTTTAGACCCAGAGCTCGTTAAGGGAACCTGGACCAGAGAAGAAGATGAAAAGGTGAGGAATGTTTGTTGTTTAATCTCATCATTATACATTACCATTACTCTGTTCTCCTATTTGATAATGTTCAGTGCTTTGCTAAAATCTGTGATTGATTGATTGGTGTATTATAGGAAAAAACTATATATATATATATATATATATATAATATAACTATATATATATATGTGTGTATATACTTATTTATATAATATATGTATGTATATATATATATATATATATATATATAAAACATTTTTTTTAAATTGGCAAATAAAATGCTGCACGACAGAACTGTAAAAGATGTATGTTATTTGTAAAAGATCAATGTAATATTATTTCTTTAAAAAGTATATTTTAGTATACAGTAGTAATAGCATAGGTTTTTGAAATGAAATGGTAAATAGCTCTTGAAGTGAACTCTGAGAGCAGCCCTGGAGCTGGAGTTTATGTGGACTATGTTCATATATTGAGACGGGATCTAATGCTGATGTCTTCTGTAGCTCATTCAGCTGGTGACTTTGTATGGTGACAAGAAGTGGAGCACAATTGCAAAGCACCTGAAAGGCAGAAGGGGCAAACAGTGCCGCGAGCGATGGCATAATCACCTCGACCCTTCTGTGATTAAGACCCCCTGGACAGAAGAGGAGGATCTTATGATCATAAAATGCCATTGTGTGCTGGGATCTCGCTGGGCACAAATTGCAAGGTTTCTTCCTGGAAGGTAATTTAGAACTTTAAAAAATTATTAAATCGTCATTTTTTTAAAACTCTTGCTTGTAGCTATTCTGTTGTCTTTTATTATATAATTAAGGCTGTTCTGTATGGAAATAAAATAATCCCATAAAGATGTGCATGTGAAGAGTACGTGTAGAGCAAGTGTTCAAAAGATTGCAAGCTTACATTAAATTTGCAAGCGCAAAATAATACGGCCAAATGCATTGCAAGCCTGTAAACAGTGTTTTGCAAGCGAAAGACCTGTGCCAAGAACTGCAAAACACATTAATAGCGTAAAACTAATCTGTGTGCGTAAAAAAAAACTGTTGTAAATCTAAAAACGACTTGTGTACGTAGGATAAAAACTTCAGAAACAACCCGAGATGTACAGTTCCGTCTTTCTTGTCCTTGCGTTTACACTTCTGGCACGAGTCTCTCACTCACTTGAGTTTTACAAGCGCGAGGGGGAAGGAGGGATTACCTTCATCTCCTAGCCAATCAAATAAGGTTTCTCGACATACTCTTATCTGATTGGTTCATTTAACGTGCTGGGCACCAGAAGACATCTGTATCTTCATTTGGCTGGCTGGCACAATGTTACTCTTAATGCACGCATACACAATATATATATATATATATACATCTACAGTGGTGGAAATGGCAAAAATTCACTGGGGGGACTCTATTTTGGGGGGTGTTGGGTGGTGTTAATTAAATACATCGGATGGCTTTATAATCTAAAATTACATTTATTTACAACTTATTTAATATTTTCTCAAAACCTTGTATATAAGACAAGCACCTGCAATTCCGGCCAAATGAAAGATGTGTTGTGTTTGTGAATTTGCATTTATTTACAGAATATAACTGAACCCACCAGTAGGTGGCAGTAAGTGACGGATTCATCCATTAAATTGATTTAGTTAAACAGTTGATTCGTGAAGCATGGCGTGAGCGGCTGTGTGTGAATGTAGCTCTCGATCATTTTCAACTTTTTAGTCGTTTTCTTTTCAGACTCATGTTCAGTATAGACACATCTTTGGTAGTTGACAATCTGTGAAACCTTTTCGAACAACAATGGCGAGTAGAAAACAACCTCGGTCGAA
>JAUMHP010000080.1:663677-685749 GCA_032361065.1 Enteromius trimaculatus | reverse complement strand
AAACCCAGAGTTTCCCTTATCTCAGGGTTAACTAACTCCGAGTTTTCACTTAACCTCCTTTGTGAAATAGGCCCCAGTTCTCACTATTAACTTGTAGTTTGTTTGCATATATAATATTTACTGACTGTTACCCTGTAGGGTAATAACTACATTACTAACTATTGATAAGCAGCAAAGGAAGAGTTTATAGTCTCAGTTTATAGTTTAAAGTCTCAGTTAATGGTTTGTAATTAGTGAGAGTCATGAAACCACACCGTTTCTGCACTGGGCTTTCATACCTTAGATCAAAAGTGTACTTTGCAGCCACAGCAGCCTCTGCAAACGAATACATGTGTCACTTCATGACGTTGGTTCAACTTGCTTTGTAAACTGGAAGAACAACATTGCTCCAAAAAACATAACACACTTTTCCTTTAGTAGACATTAGTGCTATTGTTGATGTGCCTATTTATATGCTAACATTTCAAAAACTGGTTTTCACGACGCATTAAAATAAAGTGTGACGTTTATTTCTCAGGCTTTAATTGATCAAAACAATCTTCTCCGATGCTTTCGGTCATCTGATTGATCATTTATCTTTTTAGGAAGTAAAGGGCCTTTCAGTATAATTGTGCAAACATCTTGTGTTTCATGTGTGTTTTTGCTTTCTTCATCTCTCAATCATCAATGCATTGCATTATATGTTTGGATCATTAAATTCACATCTTAATAAGACATATTATTAGAGATATAAAGTGCAGAGAAAAATGATTTAGACTATTTATGTTATAAAAATCGAATTGATTTACGTTACAAGCATCAGAATGTAGTTTTAGACCTTTATCCATATCAATATCAGCATCTGTAGCAAAAGTTGGGCCTCTAAATAAAAAAACGAGGTGTTTTACATTAGTCCTTGAGTATGATGATCCTTATTCACTTGTACACACTATATGAGTCACAGATAGATCATAGATGATACAAAAAAAACCGCATGGAAACGGTTTTATATTTTGTCTTAATTAACCTTTCTTTTTTTTTATTTTTCAATTACCATTTTGTTGAATAAACTTCATTTCAGGTTCCTTAACAAAAAAAAGGAATGCCACATTTTAGTCCGGAAGTGTGGTAGATCTATACTGACTGAAATGTCTTTCTTTCTTTCATAAGGGAATCAGAAGAGGAAAAAGAAGTAGATGTATACTGGAGTCCACATGAACCGTGTGGAGCTCAGACCAGCCGAACAACAGGTTTTTACAGGCCATGAAGCAACAGTAGCATTGCTTGTGTTTTAAACAAGAGGGGCTTAACTAGCCCTAGCACACCAACAGAAAGAAACTACACATGGTATACGTTTACACTAATTGTGCTGATATTTTCTGTTTTTCTCCTAATTGTGTGACGCTAATCAAGATCATTTGCACCTACAAAGTAAAATGCTGTATTTTTTCTTTAATAATATATATTTTTGTATTATTTGTGAAATGCTGTAATATCCCAGAATGCTGTTGTTCAGTGATTAAGGGACAGTCAGTACTGAGCACTTTCTCCTCCTCAGATTCATAAGCGTTATTGGTGACCAGTCTTTTGCTCATGTAGTTTGTGGCAGTGTCAAGCCGTGTAAATGTGTCACGCGCTGTGTCCGAGGGTTTTCTCAATGACACACTTTACCTGCTTGAACTTGGGTAATCTCACCAGTGAAGCCCTTAATGTGATTTTCCGGCTTTACCCAGAGTTTGATGATGGACTTTGTTGGAAACAAGTAAACCCTAGTAATCTTTGTCCTCTCTGTGACACACGTTTAATTCACATCCAGAGAAATGGCTCTGCATTCATTCCTACTTCGAGCGCTTTCAGTGGCTTATCATGAAAACTGATTATGTTTGCTAATTCTATTGTTATAGAGCAGAATAGAGTGCTTTACTGTCATCATGGTGACGTTCCTCTTCATGTTAATGTGTGTGTGTGTGTGTGTGTGTGTGTGAAACAGACGGCTGTTTAGGTGAACAGAGAGGTCAGATCTGTTTGCTGCATTCCTGATTATCATAGCACTTGTGGAGAATATGATGCACTGACATTAAAATGTCATCATTGACAATTAAAAGGGCCCATCAGTTATTGGTTTGCACAATGTAATGATTATTAATGTCCTCCATAAACAATAAAACCTGTACTGTTGTTTTACTTATTTGAAGTGACTTATTGTCTTTTTTAGACATGTCTCTGCTCCCTGTCTGTCATAAAGACATCATTACATCATCTGAATGAGCGGCGCTTTGATGCTGATGCAGGAATGAGCAACAGTGCGTCAGCTGTTTGTTAACTTCCTACTTAGGAGACTCTCTTTTAATCAGATTGGCTGTAAGTCCATCAGTTCTCAAAGCTTTGAGAGCCTTACCTCATTGTCGTTTTCAGTTACTGGCTTTTTGATGGCCTTTTTGGAGGGTTGACTTTACAACCATAAACCACACACAAAAAACAAATAATGTTGGGATTTCTGAATGTGTCTTCCACTAGACCAATTAGAAAAAACTTAACAAACAATATATATATATTTAATATATATACATTTCTTTACAGTTTTGCAAAAAAGTCAAAGTTTAAAAGGCAAAGAACAAGGAAGTAGTTTTTTTCTGGACTAAAACTAGAACACTTGACTACCGTGACTAGAAAGCAGCTCTGAGTGATGAAGCTCTGCATCTGTGAGGTCAGTGGTCAGAGAAACGGGCTATTTCAGGAGTAAGTGGATTAGGTGGTAAATCTCAAGCGAGTCTCGGCTTGATGTGAGCACAGAACAGCAGAATTAACTCTTGCTGCTGGAAAATGAGCAGGACGTACAGCCGATCTGGATGGATCCGTGAGCTTAGCACTGTGAAATCTGTGCATCTTAAAGGAAGACAAAATAAATGATTGAGTGTCGTTTGCTTTTAATTCTTACAACAAAACGTGTTTGATTGAGGGGCAAGTTATCAAGTCCGCTGTGGATTCGATGGATCGAAGGGAAAGTGAAGTTGATTTTCTCTAGCAGTTTTTGGGTGAGTAATAGTCCCAAATCATTCTCTAGTCTGAGACAATATCATTGTACAGGTGAAGTAATGGTGAATTCATTCAAGTGCAATAGTTTTGTATGACAACAGGTTACAGCCTTTATTTGAGAAACTTTGGATGGATGTAACATTTAAAAAAAAAAAAAAGAAATTTAAGTATTTATTAAGTTCTATATTATTTTTACATTAATAAGAACCGGGGAAAAACTACTTGTACAAGTGTGCAACAAAAAATAAAATAAGCAGCACGCTGTTTTTAATAATATCCTAATAACAATAAGAAATGTCAAATCCACAAATTACAATGATTTCAGAAGGATTGTGTGCTGGAAAATAATTCTTTGACGTCTGTAGTGCTAATTCATTTATTATCCTGTGCCTAAACAGAAATTGCCATGGAGGAGGGAGTATCATGGACTTTGGTGAGGAATGGCAAAAACTTACAGCCACCTTATGAATAAAATGGTGTAATAATAATGTAATAATCATCAGAATGATGTTACACTATGTTTGACTTCGTCATCTTGCCTTTACATTTAAAAGCCATTATGAGTTCCTAAAGTACTCAGTAAAGCAACGAAGGTTTGCATTGTCAATTATGCTTTCACCCGAGGAGACTCCTCAGGCAGTTTGAGAGTGGTCAGACTCTACTGAGTTTCTAAGTAGATCGTGTCTGATTGATTCTTAGTGACGGGTTCCAGGGTTCCCAGAGCCAAGTACACAATGGTTCGAGAGGCACTCTGTTATATGATCCCCTATCATATGCAGTGCTCCATGGGATGTGGAGGACCGGCCTGCAAGTATGAGGATCCTTCCCACTGGAGTGAAGACGATCAGGCCATAAGAGGAATCTACTCATCTTGGTACATGGCATGCAGCTTTTTAAGTCAAGTTACCATTATCTATATACAGTAGTGCTACTTACAGTGCAAACTGTGTCAAAGCAGCTTTACCGTATTAAATGGGGAAGCAGTGTGTCCTCTTCTGGCCAGTGAAACTCAGTTTAAATCTAGACTGCAGCAGAGTCGGATTCTGCAGAGGATTCATCTGTTTTTTACTTAAACATGGCCTTTACCAAAAGTGACCCTGGAGCACAAAACCAGTCATAAGAATCAGTTTTGCTGAATGAATAAACTTTCCATTGATGTATAGGTTTAGGACAGGACAATATTTTCCTGAGATTACAACTATTTGAAATTCTTAGCAATGCATATTACTAATCAATCAGATAAAGTTTTGATATATTTATGGTAGGACATGATCTTCGCCGAACATGATAATTAGTTAAAGGTGCTGAATGTAGGATTGATGGTACAATTTTAAAATATTGTACAGGTTTTTTTTTTACCCAGCCCCTCCTCTGTACTACTTGTGACTAATTTTGTGCTCCAGGGTCACATAAGGTTAAGTCTCTGGCAGTCATTGTGAATCAAAGCTTTGTATGTTGAGATCTCCCAGCACATTTAACACAACGGTTCATCAGAGGCTTGCTTTTACTTGATTTTACATCCCAAAAATGTCAACTTTTAAGATTTTACTTTAATAAATTAAATTTTATGCAACAACAGTTTGTCCAATGTATGGCTTTATTTTCTTTCTTTTTAGGATCACAGATAATCTGCTGGCCATGGCCTGCCCTTCCACTGAAATCATTGAAAAATATGACGTAGTAGACCAGTTTTTGAGGTAAAGAAGATGATTGTAAAAAGAAAACTGGCTCTGGATTATGTGTTTGATAAACCTTCATAATCTGCTGTTTCGTCGTGTTAAGATGTGGTTTGAAGACAGTTATTAACCTCCAGTGCCCGGGCGAACATGCCAGCTGTGGAAAGCCGCTGGACCCCGAGAGCGGCTTCACTTATCGACCGGAGACATTCATGGAGGCTGGCAGTGAGTGACACTTTCTTTTTGTACATTGTCTGATTCTGCCTAAATATCAATATGTTTTTGTGTAATGTAAAGAATGTTGACACATTAAGGGGGTCATATGATGCGATTTCAAGTTTTCCTTTTCCTTTTGAGTGTTACAAGCTATGCATAGATCAATTTTTTGCAAAGACTAAGGTTTCAAAATCAAAGCGAAATTCTAGGGCTGGGCGATATATATCGAACGATATATTATGCGCATCTCATCAGTAAACATTTTCAAACACCACCCAAATGTTTCCATAAAGAAAGAAGAGCTATTATTCTGTCTGTAGTGTTGCTGCGGGCGCCATGTTCTGGAGACGCTGTGTGTCGTTGTGAAAGTCAAACTACTTTGTTTGTGCTTCCAAAAGAGGACACGACTAGAAATCAGTGTTAAGTTGTGTTTCCAACACTGTTCCAGAGCAGTTGAACACAAATATTGGAGTGTGTTCAGAGCATTTACGGAGCACTGATTCCTGAACCTGACAGAGCAGTCTATGCTTGCTGTGCACAGAGACTAGAAAGAGAGGCAAGAACAGTCTGCTGCTGACCACTCACAACCTTTAATTAAGTTACGTTTTCTTATTAAAACAACCTGTTACTTTTCAAATTCAAACGGCAAGTGCTGTTGGCGTTTTTACAGTTTCTCAGATTAAAAATGCAGACATGGTGTTTTGTTTACGAGGCGCGATGGAGCACATATAAGGACAGTATTAAGTCATGATAATCAGTAATTATGTCTCCACTGGATGCAATAAATGCCTCATTTGTAATGACTTTCATTGTTTTGGTGTCATAGCACTGGGACACATCATCATGTTATGGTAAGGAACATAACTTTTCCATCAGAGGCTTGCAGTATTCGGCCAATCAGAGCACACCTCGCTTCTCAGAAAGATGAGCTTTGTAAAAACTGACCCGTTTCAGGAGGCAGGGCTTTAAGGAGGAACAATAATCTACAGTATGTGGTAAAACAATGTTTTTTTTAACCTTAAACCTCAAACACATTGCATTACACCAAATACACAAAATAATGTTCTTTTTAGCAACATCATATGACCCCTTTAAAAAAACTGTAAAAACAGTAGCTGTGGTTGTTCTTATGTTTTCAGGTTGTAAAGGTACTCTTGTTGCTCTATTTTAGTATATTTCTACAACTTTAGATGGAATGACTATGGTGTGGCATCTCTTACATCTATTTTGGATATGGTGAAAGTCATGTCTTTTGCCGTCCAAGAAGGCAAGATTGCTGTTCACTGTCATGCAGGGCTCGGGAGAACAGGTACAGTTCTGTTTTATGTGATCAAAACATATTTAAAATTTAATGAACATTCCTGATTTAAAGGTTGCTGGTTTGATCCTTACAAGCAGCCATGAATTATGTCCTCGCAGCATACTTAACCCCAGGTCACTCCAGAGGGATTGTCTGGGTTAAAATGTTGCCATAAGTCGCTTTAGTTAAACGATTTGCGTAAGCACACTACCCATACAGTGAGCACAAGCTTCTTAAAATGTTTTTTAAAGATGTCAGGGTTGGTTTTGAGCCATTGACTTGAAGACAGCACTATGGGGCGACTCAAGTTCCAGTGTGTGGTCCCTTCATATATGCATTTAACAGATGATTTTACTGCATGAGAATATCGTAAGATCTCCGTTTATCTTCGGAACACAAATTAAGGTTTTTCTATCTGAGAGGTTTCTTACCACCCATAGACAGCAAGGGAACGTTCATGGCACAGAAATGTAGTAAGGACATTGTTAAAATAGTGACATCAGTTGTTTAACCATAATTATATGATGCTGAGAATAATTTTTGTATACCTTTTTGGGGTAAATGATCAATTTAAATGTTTGCAACCAAACTGCAATGTTAAGATATGTAAACTAACTGGATTTTTACATGTTGTTGTCAGGTGTGTTGCTGGCCTGTTTCTTGTTGTTCACCACACAGATGACAGCAGACCAAGCCATTCTGTTAGTTAGAAGCAAACGACCAAACTCAGTCCAGACTAGAGGACAGCTCCAGTGCGTCAGGCAGTTTGCTCAGTTCCTGGTTCCATTAAGGAACGTGTTTGCTAACGCCGAGCCTAGAGTGCTGCCCGTTTCTCTTTCACAATACTTGATCCGCCAGAAACACATACTGCACGGATACGAGGCTCGGAAGTTGAGATACATGCCAAAGCTCATCCCTCTTATCTGCAGGCTCCTACTGGACATTGCAGAAAATCGCCAGGTTATCGAGGAGGACGTTGTCGAGGTTCCTGATGTCACACCTGTGGTAGAGAAATCTTTTAATGAGAGTTCGGTATATCAGTTAAATAGAGAGATTTTGGGAAATGGGATGACTATGATCAGGCCACGTCTTCCGGGTCTACCCAGAGCCAATAGAGACAACACACAACCTCTTTACTATGTCCGTAAGAGCCTTAGCTACAGCGAGTCTGACCTCCAGAGGTTAGCAGCATCTTTAAATCTCTCGGATAACCCTCTTGGCGTTTTAGCAAGCATCCACTCAACTGCCATTGGCAATCAGCTGGGAGCTTTCAACTGTGTTTCCCAGAACTACATCATGCCTTCTCTGGGGGATTGTAAGGACAATCCCATCTACAGCTCAACCAGCAATATATGGGAGCTAAAAACACTTATGGACCAGACTGAAGGATCTCCCCTGCTCAAAAACAGGAGGCAGTCTGTTTTGCAACGGAGCCAATCTCTAGGTGTTTCAGATGACAAAAGCACCACAAGCATTACCAGAATATTGTCCTACTGGAGGAGAGGCTGTAAGCAAAATACTGTCACTGACGAGGCTCAGTACAATGAAAAAGAGCCTTCGGAGGTGCCCTTCATCACTGTCCAGTCCGAGTTGTCTTTGGAGTCACGTCGCCTCTTGGTGGCTCAGTCCCTTGCGGTAGACCTCGAGAACGACGGAGATAAAGAACAAATTCAGAAGGTGTCTACCTGGCAGGTAGGTGCATGCACTGATTTACTAAGCAGTATTGAAGGTAATGGCACGGATCGGCAACTACGGTCATGGAGGGCCACAGTTTTGCAGGGTTTACTTCAATCCCTAACTGCAGAACGTTGATTGGCTGACAGAGAATAATTACTTGTGCATGCTGAGGGGAATGAAGCATCTCCTTCACTCTTTCCAGCATGCTGCTCATGCATGTTGGGTTTGTTTACATCAGAGTGTGCAAAAACTACTGTGGGGGTTACCCAAAAAAGTAAAGGTATTGTTGTTGGTGGAAATGCAAAGCAGATCAGGATGTACAGCCCCCAATCATACTGTATTGATCTGCTCAGTGGAAACAATCCATATGTCTCCATATGTCATGGGTTTGAGGGTGAAAGAGAGTGATGTTTCCTACCGGTACTGAGAATTAAACCTGCCCTAATTAAACACATTTGAAAGGTTCAACCAAACTTCTTGAAAATAACAGGAAGGTGTGTTTGATTAGGGACAGAATTTAACACTGCAGAACAGTGGCCCTCCAAGACCAACCTTGTCCATCCCTGGTCTAGGCAGCAGAGGTGTATTTAGGAGCTTCAGATGTTCCACACCTCAAGACACGAGTCTAGATTGAGAGCGTTTATCTTGTGGTCTTCGTGACCTGAATCTAGGTTTAAGTGTATGGTCTCAGATAACACAGCAGTTTATTTTTTGCTGTTCTTGAGGAGATTATTACAGCCACTGTATCTTGACCATTTTGGAGAGGTTGCGTGGCTGAATGGCTTTTTAGTTAGGTTCAAACAAAAGTTCAGGAGGAACATGTTTATTTAATCTGACTAATCAGCACCTGAAGAGGCATATATATGTAGAAGATCTTCTTCCGGTGTTCCTTACCTTCTGACTGTAAAGCATGTAAAGTTTGAGTCTGCCTACCTCCAGTCCATCCTCATAGTCTCTTTACATCATACAGAAAATATTACCTTAGCTTTCTGAGTGTAAGATTAGTACATTTCTTTGTTCTTTTCTGCAGGCAGATCTTAATTGTCAAGGTGCATGGGAGCGATTGTGTTTGGAAAAAGACCCATTTATTCTGTCTGGAATCATGTGGTCCTGGTTTGAGCAGCTCAAAGAGCCAGTCATCTCAGCTCATGACCTTCATGCACTAAAAGAGGCCAACCAGGACCCCCAAACTGTGCTCAATTGTCTAGATAGGGTAAGATTTAAATATCAATTCTGTTTTTTATACTATCTTATCTGTGGATAAATCCAAAGTTCTGACATGAAACTCTAGATTGCGCATCAATCTGTCCGGTAGTTCAAACTCAATCTGACACAATGACATCCTCACATGGCGAAGCCAATTGGGTCTTTTTGCATCAGCAGCCAATGAGCTGCCCAACATTCAAAAACTAGTGCTTTGTAGTGATGGCAAAGTGAGGCGTTCTGAACCAATAATCCTTTCAACACAATTGTATTGTGCAAAAAAAAAAAACACTCCTAACATATGTAATATAGGCCTAATTTAAAGGAAACCGGTGCTGAGGTTGGCTTCGTTTGAACCAGACACTGAAGCAGTGACATGATTTTCAGGTGAATGAATCTTCGGACGTTATAGATCACATGCTTTTGACAAAACGGATCAAGCTCCGATACAATGCTGTGTTTAATTTTTTTTTTTTTTTTTAAATGTGAAATGTTACAATGTGAATTCTGTTGTTTTTTTGATACAAACTATAGAGCTTCTGTGTTAAACGTAATATCAGTAGTGCTTGCTGTATCAGTTGTAGCGTGCTTGAGGAACCCTCCACTTGATCTGCTCCAGGGTGATCATGTATGCTGTGGGAGTTATTCATATAAATGTGTAGCAGCAGTATTTCTTACATGCTCACAGCAGCATGTTGTGGATGCATTGGCAGTAGTACTTGTCCTGCCACAGTGTAGCAGATCTGTTCTGCCAAAACCAAACACATTCATATTTTTATGTACATTACCATGCCAAGAGTTGCCATGACAGAACTTGGTTCATTATGACTAACAAGACATTTTCCATTTTAATTGGGTTTTTTTTGGTCCATGATGTGAATCCATACTTGTTACCATCTTCAGGCTTCAAGAGAAACTGGGATGTGCATTCTAGACTGTTTCGCTCATTTATTTTTAATACCTGAGGAAGTTGAGAGTGCTTTTCTTGATCGAGCGGCAAAAGCTTTCACACAGGTACTGTGTTATTCCGAGTTGTCCTGAAATGGTAGCATTTGTGCTTTTATTAACTCTTTTTTTAAACTAACTTCTCTCTTGTTTAAATAACGTGTCTCTAGATAAAAAACACAGATGGTGGGAAGAGTGTCCACGAAATCATGAAAGGGGTCTTGAAGCCTGTTCTGCATCACCTGAGATCGGCTGCCGTGAATGAGTTTGAGGTCTAACTCATGCAACAATCACTGAACTACAGTTAACAGAGAATGAGTTTATTTACATCTTTTGTCCAAAGACAAGCTCTACACACCTGCTGCTGCAGTTTCTTTGGTTGTTCCTCAGGCCTCAGTTCAGATGAAGAATCCAACATAATTTAGCCACCAGGTAGACTGAATTATAATTGTACCATTTTTCCATGTTAGAAAATGTGTTTTACATGGTGAATTGTTTGATGTACCATACACTGTATATCATGTGCCATCGTGCTAATACTTGAAAGCATTGCAACTGAAACCTCTCCTTTTTGTACTATGCTTGTACAGTTATTTGTAATAAAAGAAATAGATTTCACATAACTTGAAATTCAGTCTTCATCTTCATTTTACATTAGCATAAAGATGTGAAGACTCACGGAGATTGGTTTATTGCAAGAAGTTATAGTTATATTATGTTTTGCAAACAATCACACCAATGTGAAACAAAATATTCAAAGCACCATCATGGTTTTGGTCAGAAAGTACAAAAGCTCTTAGGTCAGAAATCAAAGGTATAAGCCTTCAGAACATCCTTCCCATCCACCGACTCCACAGAACCCACAATACTTGAATGATCACAGGCAATGTTGGTGAATCCCCTGGAAATACATATAAAAAGAATCAGTTTTACCAGTGAATGCAGAAATGTAACCTTCTGATTCTAATGCTGTACCTGGATCTTGTTAAGGAGCCTCCGAGCAATTGATACCGGCTCTCGAGCGAAAGCCCATGCTCTGGATCATTTCTCCAGGTCAGTATTCTGAGAGACAGGTCACGAGAGGCTGTCACCACGCGAAAACTGTCCTGTGAGATTAGCACAATGCATCTCTATACGTGAACCCATTCACCGGGAGAGATCTGATATTGAATGGTTGATCAGCTTACCACACAAAGAGCAGTGACTGGCTGTGAATGGTCTTCAAAACTGGCGACAAGTTCTCCTTTAAGTGTGTAGACCTTCAGATGGTTTCCGTCTGTAACTAAAAGAGTGCTGCTCCCCTTCGCCTCGAGAATGACATCTGAATGATGGCTTAGCGCCACCTGAAAAGAGGCGACTTGCTGAGCTAAAACCAGAAGGCATGACATTGTATCAGCAGAGATTACTGCATCGTTCACAATACATTTGCAATTTGTAGATGGGCACAGAAATATAAACACAAATTCTGATTTGTTTGGACAGGACAATATTGGGCTGAGATACAACTATTTGAAAATCTGAGGTGCAAAAAAAAATTTAAATATTGAGAAAATCGCTAAAAAAAAGTTCTTAGCAAGTTCGTATTTACAAAATATCTTCATGGAACATGATCTGTACTTAAAATCCTAATCGTTTTAGGCATAAAAGAAAAATGGATCATTTTGACCCACACAATGTATTATTGTTACTGCTACAAATGTACCGTTTACGTCTTCACTTTTTTTTGGAAATCCACTCATTTTCCAACATCCCTAGAGTAATACAGATGTGTTTTAGCGTTTTTGAATCCATTCAGCCGATCGCCGGCTCTGGTGGTCCCAAAATTTGCATATCTTAGCATAAATCATTGAATCTGATTAGACCATTAGCGTCGCACTATAAAATGACTAAAGAGTTTCGATATTTTTACATTTATTTAAACCTATTTAAAATTTGACTCTTCTGTAGTCGCATCGTGTACTAAGACTGGCGGAAAATGCAAAGTTGTGATTTTCTAGGTTGATAAGACTAAGAACTATACTCTCATTCCGGCGTAATAATCAAGGAATTTTGCTGCCGTACCATGAGTGAAGCATGCGCAATGATAATACGCCGGAATGAGAGTATAGTTCCTAGTCATATCAGCCTACTTTATAGTAGTGTACTACTTAAGTAAACGATGCAACTACAGAAGAGTCAAGTTTTAAATAGGTTTAAATAAATTTAAAAGTATCGAGACTCTTTAGTCATTTTATAGTGCGATGCTAATGGTCTAATCGGATTCAATGATTTATGCTAAGCTATGCTAATTTTGGGACCACCAGACCCAGCGATTGGCTGAATGGATTCAAAAACGCTAAAACACATCTGTATTACTCTAGGGATGTTTGAAAATGAGCCTATTTCCAAAAAAGTGGAGTGTTCCTTTAAGACTAGCAATGCATTTTAAGGCCAACCTTGTGTTTCCTTTTTGTATTTGGATTCCTTCATGGTCAGGTCAAAGACTGAGAGTGTTTTGTTTTGGAAGCGGCCGTCAGAACAGATGAGTGCGAGCCGAGCAGGGTGAGATGGGAGAAACACAGCGGCAAAACAGCCAGTGACCGGCAGACTCTGACTCAGACTGTCCTCGTCTTCAGCAGGGAAACACACACTCTCACTGTAGAAAACCTCCCCAAACACACAACACATTCAGTTCAAAATCAATGTCTGTGTAAAGCTATTGGTATTATGAATAATGAGATGCGGTGGTGAGTGAGCATTTTAACGCTTCCTCAGTGGGTTTTTTGAATGAATTCTGAACACAAGCACATGCTTTTTTCACGATTAATAACCCTTTGTGTTAAACATCATCACAATGTACAGATAAACTCACTTTTACAACCTCATTGTCCTGCAAATCATTGAAACTCAAACTTTTAGGATTGTTTTTATATAGACTGAAAGAGCTGTCAAAGCTTAATGATGGTGATGTTAAAGTCATGTGGTCTCATTTGTTTTCATATAGTTTATAGTCTACTTGTTTATACTCTTTTCTTCTGGAAACTGTATTTAAGCTTCAGAGCAGAGAATCCTAAAAACAACGGTAAAATCATTGATTGCGATGAATAGTGCATTTTCTTCAGTGCTGCAAAGGGGCAGAAATTTTCAGAAAACTTTTCATGGAAACTTAGTCTTGGGAATTTTGGAAATATTAAAAATGTAAAATTCACAAAGAATTTATGGGAATTTTTGAGGCTGATGTGCATGCAACCTAACACAAAATTTATTTATTTATCTTTTTTTTTTACATTTTACAAAAGGAATCTGTGATGCTTTTTTTTATTATTTAAATAAAAAAATGATTTATTCCAACAGTGTGCATTTAAAATAAAAACCTTTTCTAACAATGTTTTTAATTATTACTTTTTTATTAATTTAAATCGCCTTTCTTTCATAAATAGAAAAGATACTGGCCCAAGAATTTTTTGAATGGTACTGTATTGTTAAAAAAGGATTTATATTTTAAATAATGCAATATTTTATTGTTTTTTTGTTAGCCTACTCTTTATTCATCAAATAAAAATAATTAGATAAAAAAATAAATAAGCAGCACAAATATTTCCAAAACTGGTAATAAATTATAAGCATATTGATTTCTGAAGAATCATGTGACACTGAAGACTGGAGTAATGATGTGCAAAATCAGAAGAAAAACATATTTTAAAGTATATTTAAACTGTAATTGTAAAATTGTAAAAAATTGTAATTTCGCATCGACTTTTATTTAGCTCACCTAACTGTTTCTTCAGTCAGTGTATTGGTATAGTAGCCTAATTTTTCGCACAGTATATTACATAAAGCACAATGACTTTTTAGCTTTTTTTGTAACATTTATGTAATTTCAAGAACTGATCTGTGCATGTTATAGAGGAAAGCACAGTGCATCTAGGGGGTGTGGCCTCGATGAAAATGCTTCAGACTTCTTTTCACGTACATTTAAGTTCTAAGTGTAATTTAGCAAATATTTAGCTAATTCCTGTTAATTTCCATATATTCCCATTAATTCCCATTGAAAGTTTGCATTCTTGAAAATTTCCAGAATTTTGCAATTCTAATTTTCTTTCACAGAGAATTTGCCTATTAAACAATTGTAGACAAATGGCAACTTATACACCGTACTTGTAGTTTCTGCAGAACTATACATCACATGGTAGCTCTGCCTGAAAGGTTTATATAGTTTTTTTTCACATCTATTCCAACTATGAAATGTGCTAAAATCAGTTTGCCTTACCTTTGGGCTCAACTCAAAATTTTCTTTGGAGGCAGCGAGTATCCATTTTTTATCTGGCGATGAGCGGAGGAGGTTTAAGCTGAAGGAGTCACACACCACGTGCCTGGAGACTTCAGACAGCGCAGGGCAAGTCAGGACCACCAGAGACCCCAGGGCAGTTCCCACCTAAAAACACAAGACTTACACTCAGTGTCACATGGTCTTTCAGAAATCATTCTAATATGCTGATTTACTGCTCAGAAAACATAATTTATTTATTTATTATTATTATGTTGAAAACAGCCGAGTAGAATGTATTTCTGGTTTCTCTGACGAATAGAAATTTCAAAAGAATTTCAGATAAAAAAAATTATTTTTAATCTTTCTGCTTTTGGAATGTCATGTGACACTGAAGACTGAATTATTGATGCTGAAAATTCAGTTTTGATCTCAGGAATAAATTTTAAATAGTGAAAATATTTCACAGTTTTTTTTTTGTTGTATTTTGGATAAAGGCAGGCTTGGTGAGCAGAAGAGAGTTCTTTAAAACCATTAGAAATCTGGTGCTGCATACCATGAGGAAAGAGCTGTCTTTGCTGTTGAATGACAGCAGTGTGGTCTTGGGGAATCCAGACTGGAAGCAGGCCACTTCCTCTCCAGTCGCACCCTTCCAGGTTTTGATGGCTCCTGTGTCGTCAGAAGTGACCACAACTGACTGCCTCGGCTCAACCGTGATGTTCTGCATAGGGCTCTGAGCAGGGCTTGACCATAAACTAACACCCTGCATGGAATATCACATGACATGAGGAATCTTTCCTTTGATTTCCGGGTGAAATATGTCCCAGGGAGGCCTCCTGAGATGTTTCGAGGTCTCTGCCCCATGCAGAAGCGAGTCTGTGATACCTTGTGAATGTCCCATGCTCTGACTGTGCCGTCTGTTGATGCACTGCAGACCACTGGAGTCTGCTCCCACACATCTGCACAGCCCTTGTTTCCAGCCAGGTATGCCAGACCAACAACCCTGCCTTTACAATAAAAAAAAAAAAGACTTGTGAAGACAAAATCAGCTGAGCTTGGTAAGCTATAAAACAGCTAAAAGGTCCCTTGCCTTTATGACCTCGTAGGCTTTTGCAGGTGTAGTCCACACCTGACCTGCCTGTCTTCATCTTCGTCTCCAGGTGAGAGCGCCGCAGGTAATACGTCTTCCATGAGTGTGTTCCCGAAACATTGCAGAAACTCCATCTCTGTAGACACATTCTCCTGCACAAGGACTTGTTCTTAAGAGTCTCATCAAGCACAACATGGTGTAAAGAGCGAGGCTTAAAGCGATATAAGCCATTCGGCAACACATATTGCCTGTACAGATAATTATCTTTAGTGTCGTACCTCCACAACCATGGCGTCTCTGCAGCATCATACCATTCCTAAAAAAATATATTTTGTAGAGATGTTCAAAAGTCTGACTGCTAGTGAAAATGCTTATATTTCATATCTATCTATATAAATATTTTGAAAATATATGTCTTTATATATACATAATACACACAACTATAATACTGTTTCCTATTTTAGTATACTTTTAAATATAATTTATTTCTGTCAAGCAGCGCTAAATTGTGTGCAATCGGGGTAAAAAAAATACCTCAGCAACGAGCACATAAAAAACACATAATCACAATACATAACATTGCAACAGGGGAAAGTACAGGGGATGTGGAAATATCCAGTGTAGGCAAACAACTCTGCAGCTAGAGAGCGCTGGACCCAGACCCGCCAAACCACACTGAAGGGCAGACGCACACGCCTTCGCCGAGAGCCAAAGAGAAGGATCCCATGACCCTTCATAAATCTTTATTGTCTTTATTATCACTTTTTATCCATTTAACATCCTTGTTGAATAAAAACATGAACTGTTTAAACTGACTGACCACACACTTTTGAACAGTAGTGTATGTTGTAGCACAAAATGTATGTTGTGAATAAACACTTTTCTATATAAATAATACTGAAAAAAGTATCACATATCCCAAAAATATATTAAGCAGCACAACCGATTCCAACCTTAAGGATTATTTCTGAAGGATCATGTAACTGAAGATTGGAATAATCATGCTGAAAATTCAGCTTAGCGTGATAAATTATATTTTATTATATATTATATTAAAATACAAACTGTTATATTAAATCGCAATAATATTTCAAATAATTACAGCGAAGAGATAGCCTACAGCCTCGATGGGCATAAGAAGAAAAAAAAAACATCTTACTGATCCAAAACACTGCCGTTCAAAGAGTGACAGAACATCTGTGCGTTCACAAAAATCCTCTCTTGCGTCGTCTGTATCAGGAGATCTGCTCCTTCAGTGTCCTTACCTTGCAGACTGTGGATGCTCTGATTAAATCTTCATCCTGAAGAAGCGAGAAAACACTGATCAGGCAGTCCAGAGGTAAACTCTGGCACATCTCCGTTTCTACAGCCATCACAGCACTGCCGTGTTACTTTCAGTTTCGGGGTGACGTCACCTTGACGCATTCTACGGAACAACCCCAGGGTCACGAGATTACGCAATCATTTGATCTTTTACATTTGTTTTTTATTCAATTCTTTTCTAATCTCAAAAATATTAAATAGGTTATTATCGTCATAATTTATTAGCTTTAAAACAATCAAAAGCAGTGTCTAAGGTAAACGGTGTGTACAATGCTGCGATTGAAAAAAAACAAGGCCCTTGTAGCAGAGTTCATTTCTGTAATGGACTCGCAGGTACGGCACCACGTCATCAGCAGAGTGGCGCAGCGGAAGCGTGCTGGGCCCATAACCCAGAGGTCGATGGATCGAAACCATCCTCTGCTAGAAACTTTTCTTGTGAACAGATGTCCTCTCCACACGATGAAACACCAAAGTGGAGACTACTACTAACTCAGTTATTACTGATTAATAATTCAGCTGGTTAGACAGCTAAAATATCCCAGTGTGGACATTAAAACACCATAAATTTACTAAAAACTTTTCAGATTGTTTTCATTCATTTGAAAGCTCATTTTCAAAAATCTATAATAGGTTATCTATAATACGTTTATTTTACAATTAATGTTTACATGCTTTCATAAAATATACTTTCATAACATTTTACAAACGAGAGCCGGTCAGAGAGAAACCCTGGGCCTGCAGCTTTCTATTCCAGACAGACATGCCTCATTATTACTGCAGTGACCTTCAAGACCGTGCTTTGCTCCAGTGGAGAAGAGTACAGTCATGAAAAGGCATCTTGTCTTGAAATGATGCCCAAGAGGAAAGACACTTGACTGATGCTGAACTGAGGAGACCTACTACTGTTTTAGATGACAATTTGTGCTCTGTCAAACTTTAGAGTCGCAGATTAGACTGTCTTCTTAATACATTTTACTAAAAACAAAATAAGTTATTTTCGCACATCTATAAACCGTTACAGTAAATACTATTTGATCATAATAATATCTAATATTTTATTTTTACTTCTTAGCCTAATGTGATATTCTGTGAAAGCGTTGGTTTGTTAATGTAATAAACAGCTCTGTGGGCAAAAATGTGGTAGAATTTACCATAGCTAAGACAATAACGGTCTACTGGCGCCCGAGAGACTTCCGTGCACTGTAACTGTTTCAGCCAGTAGGGGGAGTGATTGCGAAAGCTTCTGTAGTAGTGGGGGGCTCACATCTCCCTGACATTAGTTTTTGCAGGTTGGGATGTCTGTTAAGCAAACTGCTATAAATTAAAGAACGCGTTTTAAACTTTTTAAAGTCGGGATTACATGCCTTTCTTGAGAGCATAGAGAATAAACGGATAGACATCTGACTCTCAGGTCTTTTGTAAAATCTGCAGTCATCACTGGAGCTCCTAACACTCCTAAACCACATCAAAATACATCTGACAGCTGCCTGTTTACTTCCTGCTAGTTTATCATCAGTAACAAAACAACACCTTCATCTAGACCCTTAACCTAAGTATTTCACAGGTGTATCTGTACTTTTTACACATTAAAAACGTTCCTATGTTTGCTTGTAGTCTACATTTTTATGCAAAGCAAGCGTTGTTTTAAAATCACTTTTGAATTCATCTTAACGATCCATATTCACTGATTCAAACCCCCTGTTATGTTGAGACATGTCAAGAAGTGCTTTGGATTATTATCATCTTTATGACGGGATGCGTCAGATTGCTTTTATTAATAGTGGTATTTACGGATCTGAATAAAAGCAGACACACGACTTCTGTGATGTGTATGAGATTGAATGGGTGGGCTGGGCAGCCCTCAGGAACACGCCCAGATATATAAAGCACAGCTGGAGGATGAAGGCTCAGACCTGCGCCGCGATGCGCGCTCACGAGCTGGAGACACCTTGACATGCGCGGGCAGAAGTGTCCTTGCTGCAAACCCAGGCGACTTCAAACGGACTTTATTTAACTGCTGATAGACTATTCCACCCGAAAGTTCAGTTTCTCGTTACGTTTGAGCAAAAGGGAACAGGCCCATCATGAGCAGAAGAACACGACGCTGGATATTTCACATTTTTCTTTGTCTCGGAATAATCTACTTGAAAATGGGGTGAGCTGGTTGGGAAAATGCATTGTACAGTATATCAAATCATAATGGGGCTATAATAATGTCTATTAAGCTTTAGACGAACATTTTATGTTGCTCTGTATATTTGTCTACTTTTATAGTTCCAACGGAAGTTATTTTTAACTTCTTCAATATCTTTACAACAAAAGTGCGACAAAGTAAAAGGAGTTATGGAAACACGTTACTTAAAGCCTTTATGTACAGTCCATTATAAAAAAGTTTTGCACCATATAATGCATTGTTCAATCTCAATAATTGTAACCTCAGTTAATAATAGCACTTATCAGTCCATTGTTACATTCTGCATTTTATAATAACTTACGGTAAGAGATATTTATATATTATATTATATTATAATTATAATGTATTAATAACTCTTAGAGCATATGCATAAAGGCTTTAAGTAAACTGTAACCTATTTATTTATTTATTTTATTCAGTGGGAGGGAAAAACACTTTTTTTTCCCAAAGACATTAGGGTCTGCTGCGCACTTCGCAAGAATCTTTAAAAAATCCGGCCATTGAACGCCTTCGGAAAAGATCTGTTGTGATCCATGACCACAAAACCAGTCACGAGGGTCATATTACTAATAAAAAAAAAAAGTTTTGATCATTTTAGGTTAGGACATTTACGTAAAAAAAATACTCCATGGAGCATGATCTTTACTTAATACCCTAAAGAAAACTCGAAAGTTTTGACCCAGGCCAGACAGTCGCTGACTATCGCTACACGTTTTTGGCTCCAGGGTCACATATTTGTTTCATTAGCAACCAACCTTAAATGCGAAAACGCTCTCTCTGATCAACTTTAGGCGATTCTCCACCGTGCTGGCGCTCGGAGCGAGCATCATCTGCAACAAGATCCCTGGCCTGGCGCCTCGGCAGCGCATCATCTGTCAGAGCCGGCCGGACGCGATCATCGTGATCGGACAGGGCGCGCAGATGGGCATCAACGAGTGCCAGTTCCAGTTCAAGCACGGCCGCTGGAACTGCTCCGCGCTCGGCGAGAGGACCGTCTTCGGAAAAGAGCTGAAAGTGGGTATGTTGGAAATCTCCTCTCGTTTGACTAAAACAGCATTTGGGTGAATTCGGAGTAAGTGTATAAGAGTGTTTACTAATCTGGTTGCGGATTATTCAGTTTGTTTAAGGGTAAAACAGTTACCTCTTTTACTAGTCCCAGTTCATAGGTTCATACGTTATAAAGATCGATCTGTTCAAGTTCAGATTTCCGCGCTACATGCCTGAAATGTCTGAAAGATGAGATACATGAGCATGTTTCTGCGGTCATACACGCGCCCTAAAGCATCTGAGGAAGCAGTCATTAAAGATGGCAACATCAAAAAAAGGGTCCAGGTTCTTCAGAGATTCCTACCAGATCTCCTTAAAGTGGATGAGTAGTTTTTAAATGGCGTGCACATAATAAGCAATGGTTAGGATCAGGGGTGTGGGGTACGTCTATACATACGCCAAAAACGTGTCTTGTGCAAGCCAACAAACTATATCATATGCACACCAAAGTCAATTGCACACCAAGCAGAAACAGAGAATCGTGCAATTGCATGCATTTTCATTGGTGTATAGTTAATTGATTATTATTGTTATTATGAAGTTACTTGAGGTCAGCGTTTTTAACAGTATAGACCCTCTTTCTGACTGAAAGTGTTCTTGTGAGTTTGGTAGTAACATTTTTTTTATGCATGCATCAGTGTTTGGCTTGGTATTTGCAGCCTGAAGAGTTTTTCCACAGGTGTAAATTACAGAGCATGATAAGATGTCACCTGAGACAAATGGACTTTTACTTTGCCAATCCAACCTGCTTAAATAAGGCACAGCTGCTGTACCAGTTTATAAAAGCCCTGAGTGAAGTCAGTTCAGTGAAAAAATACCACACTATTGGTGAATATACGCTCCTTAAATTATGATTAATGTCTGAGAGACAATTCAAATGACTCAAAAGCACAATAACATTCTTCTAGCAGACACAGACTAATACATCTTCGCTTTTCCTAATCTTATGAGAATTTAGCAAAAATAACTTCCCTAGCTTTAATAGTTAAAAATTGTATTTGACAATTATTTATATTAAAAATGAACAATCAAGCCCAGCCCAAAATTAAAAAAACATAATGCATTATTTTCTAAAAAATGTAACTAGTTACTTTTTAAGGAATACGTTTAAAAGTAACTTTCCCCAACAGTAGTTAATGGTTAAAGATAAAATAACATATGATGGTAACATTTTTTCTAAAATACGTTTGTCTAATTTACAGTGTGGGTTAATTGTTATCCATCTGCCGATTATGCAAATATAGCAGTGTTTGTCAGTTATTTATGGAGAAGAAATAAGTGATAACCTCAGGAAGTTCATGTGTTCAGGAGTTCATCAGTTTCTTGACAACATGAAGTAGATCATTTGTTTTTTTCTTCTTTTTCTCATTCATAGAGCATCACTTGTTTGCTTAGGTCTTTTTTGTCTAATTTAATGTAAATAATATTTTCTCTCTACATTAAAATACAAAGATTAATTTAAAAAAAAAGGTACACACTTATACCTACTATGTAAGTGTCTGCACAATATGCACTATAGTTGTCTAAGAGATCTGGACATAAATCAGAAGTGTTGCAGTGCAGCAGTTCACTTAATTTAAAGTAATTTATTTTTACATTTTATTGTTAATTTTACAGTTTTGGAGTTTTCACATTAATGCAGGTATTTGATGCTTTAGCTGGAATGTTTGATTTCTTATCTCTAAAAAAACTGTGATTGTTGTACTGCAATAAAGTCTGTATGTTAACAGGAAGTAAGGAGGCAGCGTTCACTTATGCTATCGTAGCAGCCGGAGTGGCTCATGCCATCACGACTGCCTGCACGCAGGGAAACCTCAGCGACTGCAGCTGCGACAAAGACAAGCAGGGCTTCCACGGGCACGCCGATGGCTGGAAGTGGGGTGGATGCTCGGCGGACATCCACTATGGCCTGGGCTTCTCCAAAGTCTTTATGGATGCTAGAGAGATCAAACACAGTGCCAGGACGCTTATGAACCTGCATAACAATGAAGTTGGACGAAAGGTATGTATTTAATTATTCAAGCAAAGGCTTGGCTTTGTGTGTTTCTTGTAAATAAAAACTGACGTCCTCATTCACTGCTACAAACTGATAGCGGTCAGATAGGTATGATTTGAACCATGCTAAGGCACTTCCACTAAT
>JAUMHP010000080.1:650472-662747 GCA_032361065.1 Enteromius trimaculatus | reverse complement strand
TTGATGTGCTCAGTGTTCATGTAAACTGTTTAATAAACACTTCTGGCACTATTTTTGAGCCTCCTTATTAGTTTTGAATTTTTATGTAAATGATTCAATAAATACCGTACCGTGCCATTCATACCGAGGTATTACCGTACCGTAAAAATTTTGATACCGTTACATCCCTAGAAATGATGTCTTTAATTTGCACATTATCAGTAGATCAGCTGCAGAACTTTCCAGTCTCATCCGTGCTTTTGTATTGTGGCTGACGCTTATTTGCCCTTACGTACATCTGGCCCTTCAGTTGTTATTCAGTGAAATCTGTTGCAGTTCAGATCTCACTGTTTATGGTGTGTCATGTTGAGCTGTGAGACATGTGATGTTTGGCCGTGCCTCGTCATGTTAGGTCTGAAAATGAGCATGTGGGTGAGAAAATGACCAAATTGAAATTTTTGGGTGAACTGTTCATTCAAGAGGTATTATCTATCAGTGAAGTGATGTTTTGGTTACACTGAACGGATCAAGTGAAAGTCAAGTACAGGGAAGGATTCAGTAACTATGGCTCTGTGGTTTGCAGCCGTCAACAATCTGGCCCTGAAGCCAAGACTCGACTGGCACAGCAATAATAGGAAGCTTTTAGGGGTAAGAGCAGAATAAGTGCTAGAGTTTGATTACAAATCAGATGAGCTCCAACACACCGAGCTCTGTGCAAATCCACTGCCATTTTCTGCTCAGTTAAAGAGACACTGGCTTACACCAGTATCCCCTATCGCTATCTTTGATGGAAACGTTTCATCTTTGATGCAGTGTTTGTCTCAACTTTCAATGCTCAAACCGCCAAAGATCCTAAAAGGATTTTTCACTTTCACCTGCATTTAAAGGCCATGCTTTTCTGCATATACGTTTGTTGTCTTTGATGTGGAATAAGGGATGCGGCCTCTTGGGAAAAAGAAGTGCACTGAATGTGGTTGCAATTACAGCTACATTTACCTAAACACATTTAGTTAACTTGCAACACATTTTTTTTTTGTTATGCAATAAATGAAATCTTGTACTTGCAAAAATATTAACAAATGTTAATGACCACTACACTGTTTTTCTTTACATGCTTAAATGCACTTGTTAAAAGGTCTTTTTAATATACTGTATATATAGCTACTCGAGAATCATGGCTACTCGAGAATAATTTTACTTCTAATGTATTATTCACTATTATATTTAAAGTTCATCTATTTTAAATCTGCTAAAATCTTCAAAGCTTTCAAATACTACCTGACGAAAGTTTAATTTCAGCCTTGTTAGGTGACCTGTTCTTTTAACTAGGCCATGTGTGAAGTAAGAGCCGACCGGTCTATCAGATAGAGAGAGAGAGAGAGCAGAAGAGTCAGTCTTGCTCTCTCAGTCAAGTTTAATGAGGGGTAAAGGAGCTTCCATCTTGTGTCTGGCTTGTTGCACGTTTGGTCACAGAGAGCTGATTCATGGCACTTACTCTTCTCCTCAGTCTCCACACCGTTTGTACCCTCTTATCTGAGCAGCTAAATTGCCTCTTAGTGAACTGACTAGCCTTACAGGATCATTCTAGCTGCAGGTTTTGTCTTGAGCAAACTAAAAGAGAGCTCTGTTTGAGCGTTCGTATACATGCCAGCTAGTGTAATAGTGCTGGCTCACAGTGCCATCTCTGAAGAGCAGACAGCAGAAGGTCTTGGTGTCGCTGAGCTGATGAACGATACGCCGGGACATTCTGATTGGTGTCATCGGTGTTGGGGAAAATAACATTGTGTGCAATGGCAATACAGTTATTGTGCGGTTATTGTATTGTTTGTTGAATGTGAAGACATGAGCAGATACTCCAGATATCAGTTTGCTAAGTCAAGCCTCATTTTTATTATCGCTTTTACAGGATTTGTGATATTAAAACAAGAAACAAGCAGAGGCGGACAGTGATGAAGTATTTATACTGTGCTGGAAAAGTGTCAGTTACTGTTTTTCTTCAGAAAACTTTACTTCCAAAGCGTAATATTGTACTTACACTACACTATATTTTGTATTCATTATCATTTAATACTCAATTATTAACAATATATTTGTTTTTTCCCCAAAATCCAAAAATTGACTATTAAGACTGTTTTTTTGGTCCAGGCTCGCATATGTGATGTGTTTGTTGTCAGTAATGATGAAAGCACTGATCTTTCCCGTTCTTGCTGCTGTGCTCTTCTCTCAGGTCCTGGAGAGGAACATGCGTCTGGAGTGTAAATGTCACGGTGTGTCTGGATCCTGCACCACCAGGACCTGCTGGATGACCCTCCCCAAGTTTCGTGAGCTCGGCTTCATCCTCAAAGACAAATACAGCCAGGCCATCCACGTGGAGCCGGTCAAAGCCACGCGCCACAAGAGGCCCACGTTCCTTAAGATCAAGAAGCCCTACTCGTACCGCAAGCCCATGGATACGGACCTGGTGTACATCGAGAAGTCACCCAACTACTGCGAGGCGGACCTG
Source organism: Enteromius trimaculatus (assembly GCA_032361065.1). Lineage (NCBI taxonomy): Eukaryota > Metazoa > Chordata > Actinopteri > Cypriniformes > Cyprinidae > Enteromius > Enteromius trimaculatus. The sequence goes on along the minus strand of JAUMHP010000080.1, from coordinate 660,265 downwards.
GTGACGGGCAGCGTGGGCACTCAGGGCCGGGTGTGCAACAAGACGCTGCTGCACCATCCCAACGGCTGCGACTTGATGTGCTGCGGCCGGGGATACAACACACACCAGTACTCACGCGTCTGGCAGTGCAACTGTAAGTTCTTCTGGTGCTGCTACGTCCGGTGCAACACCTGTAGTGAGAGGACAGAGGTGTACACGTGCAAGTGAGCCACGCTTATGGACCTCATTCTGATGAAAGAGGACTCTATCAGGTGGCATCTGTTCTTTTGCACAAGGCCTTACTTCAGACTGGAAGACCATCGAGATCGTCAGAGCTTTACTCTGGAGAAAGAGGAACTAAAAGTCTAAATCACTGTACCTTTGATGCCACACACAGCTTTCCTTGATAAATCCTGATAAGTCTGGATTAAAACAAGGCTCTCTGTGAAACCCAGAACAACTACCTGCACCTTGATTTTACCGATGAGCTACTGAGACGCCGACGTCTTGCAGTGAAACCTGCAGAGATATTGACAAATAAAGAAAAACTACAGAGTTCCAGAAGTGAAGGGAGAGGACTTTCTCATAGGTTTTTGCTTCAAATCCACCCAGGTGAAAAAAGTGTACTTAAAGTGCTTAGTTTTCCAAAACTGCTTAATATTCGATTAGTCTTTATTTTAAGGTTTCCTTGTTGCAGTGTAATTCTGTATTTAAAGTGAGTAATATTAAAGCGGCCCTATTATTGGGTTCTGAAAGGTTCATATAGTTTTGACAGGTTGACATGCATGCATAGTCAAAAATATGCATTTATTTTTACCTTATTTATTCAATGACTCCCATATGATGGTTTGTCTATATGATTACTTGCGTGTAATTATGCATAGTTAACTGTCATTATAATAGTAAATACATGTAACATGTAGCAAGGACACCTATTATTTACCAATTATTCTTCAGTGCTTCTTAAGATCATTTTGAGAATATCTAACTGTTCTCAAGGTCTTATATTGGGACACCATGAATATGAGCTAAAATGTACTTTTAACATACTTTTTCTGCAAAAACTGATAAAACGTTTAATAACCTTGAACCCACTAGTGTATGAAAGATAGCGTCCTTAAATAGATGATCTTAAGAAGAACCAAAACATCATTTTTACCATGTTAAGTACAAAATGAGTGTGTCAAAATAGAGCACATTATAAAAGTGCACTTTTTTCTCGTGGGAAGCTTTGTGATTCATCCTGAAACTGGTTGGTTCAATTCATGGCTTTAATTGCCTTACTTAAGATCTGTGTTTTTTTTTAAGCAAATTCCTAGAGAAAACATAGGAAAAGTACTGCTGGAACCGAGGTTGCTGTTGAATTCCTCCAAACAACTGATTTTATTTATTTATTAAGAACTGTAATTAATGGGACACTGGAAAGAAATAGTGCATCTGCATCTCTGCTCATGAATACACTGGGATTGGTATCTTCTGAAAGAATAGCTTTTTTAGTTTACAAGGCAAGAAGCAATATGTTTTATTCTATGAGAAATTTTCTGTATGCTGCTAGTCTGGAATAATCACATTTGCTGTAATATTACCGAACTACTGACCACAAGCTTTTTGTAACTTTAGTGACGAATCCAGATGTAGAATTTACACTGAAATTGTAAAATATTGGTAAGAGAGTATATTTTGTAAAAGAATATTTTTATATAAATGTTTTATTTATACTTTGTCATTTCTGAACACCCAGTGCATTATGCAATAATTTGTGGGTGAGAAAGTTGGAATGTGGATGTTAATTATTAAAATCAATTTTGGATCTCATGCAAACATGGTTATGTTGTTACGGTAGTGTTCGCCGGTGGAAAGATGCACTCTTACTTAGGTTTCATGATTTAAAGTGTTGCTAGGCACAAAAAAAGGCCAAAATGGGACCTGGAAGATATCTAGGGAGCAGAACGGATTGCTTTGTTAAGAAACTCAGGCTGAATAAACAATACACAAGAAATGCCCACAGACGCTCCGTGTTAGACGGTGATTCCAGCTCGGTGTGTAATTGATGAGCGCAGTGAGTGTTGTGGTGATGACTTGCTCAAGTAGGCGGAGCTGGAGCTGTCAGGTGATTGATGGCTTTGACATTTCTTTCATTCAGACCTTTGCCACGAGTTGCTAAACAACTGCATTGCCTGCTGTGAAATGTCCAACGGATCGTCTTGCACGTGATCGCATTCGGATGACTTTCTCGAAAACACGAACACTCGGAAAGAGCAGCAATATTAGATGTGAAGGTTTTCTCCTTTCTGATCCTGTGACTGAAACTCAAGCTTCTGTTTGTTATTGTGTCAGTTACCAAAGAGTAGTAAACATGCTCCCGTAGTAATTCAGTTCTCAGCTGTGTTTGTACTTGAACATCACTGTGCAGCTCTGCCAAAGCTTGTGTGATGTCGGCTGTGCTCATAACATTAGGCCTTTTTTCTAGCAGAACAGGACTTGGGTTTACAGGAAGGCGGTTGTCGGTGACCATTGATATGTGTAGCATAGCGGATTCTTAAATAACTACATATACATGGTGTGTGTGAAAATCAACACAACTTGCTGTTTTTTAAAACATCCAAAGCAACAGATGAATAAAATTATGGAAATAAGCAGAACATCACCCACATCATTATCCCTACCTAACCCAGAAGTTTTTTACTTTTAAAGCGAACTGTTAAAGTCAGCTCATGTTGATTCAGTTTGGTTTAACAACTGGAGTTTAGCCAACTCTAAGGCTCATCAAGACATCGGTTTAAGAGATTGTTTTATTGTTAATAGGCCACATATTCTCGACGTTTCTGTGAGATTGATTCTCCGATCATTGGACCACAGGCACAGACGTCAGAGCTGAATGTCAACAGATATGAGTGCTTGATCACGCTTTACACAGACCTTGCTGATTATAATAAACAGTAAATGTTGATCGGACCATTTTTCACTCAAATCGAGGGTAAAAACCACAAACGATCAGTAGTGCAAAGATTATAATAACAGCAGTAATTGCATGTAGTGAAGAGGGGGAAGAGAAGTGTGTTTTGCACCCGCTGCCTGTCTATAAATCAGCCGACACATAATTCCATCAGTCATACGTTTGTTTTTCATCTGGTTGAGACATGCACACGCGCCTCAGAGGAGCGCCTCTCAAGCCAGTCTAGCTCTGCTCTCCTTCATACATTTGTAGGATACGTGTGCGTTTGGGAAATAATTCTTCTGTAGGATAGTTCACCAGCAACACTTCTGTGATACAGAACGGGCTTTGTTGTAGGATACGAAATGTTGTTTTTGACAGCTTCTATTTGCCTGTAACCTTTCCAAGAGGTTCAAAGCTTCAGAAAGCCCACGGGGAACATTACTAGACGCTTAGATTAGACCTGTAAAGTTGCAGCTCTCGGGCAAGCAAAGCTGATATTGTTGAGGAAAAAAAGAAAGCTTCCCCTTTAGGTGTGTATTTCGCAACACTGTTTGAGATATGGGGAGATGGATTTGTGAGTGAACTTCAGGAACAATTGCCTTTGAAGCTCATGCGTGAATTCTTGTTCTGGGATTGGTATAATCGTAGAGTCCCGTATGATAGTGTTCATCTTTCGCTGTGTGGTTGGGTGTGGGGTATGGTGGTCCCTCATCAGCCCCTTTAATGCTGTCTGACAAACGATTACTGCAAACCTCACATGTCTGAAGTATCTCCATGTGCTGAACACAAACTCAAAGCCGAGAGGATCTTCTGTTTGGCTGTGAATTCCAGACACAAACCTCATTCTACCTTTGAGAAAGCCATCCTCATAAAGCAGGCAAAGTTTTCAGATTTCTTTATATTTGATTGAGTACACTGGAAAAAAGGTTAGATTGTTTTAGGCGAAATTATGATCTAATATGACTGAATCTACCTGCTATATGGTTCCCCAGTAAAAACCAATATATTTAAAATGCATTTATTTATATATTTCATTCTAAGTATAGTTCAAATCTATTAATATATTTACTAACAGATCAAAACTTCCTGATATAAACATTAGAATAATTGTATTTGGAGTGCTTGTGCACAACGCACATTCCTTAATATTAAACCTAAAATGTGTTTTAATGTCACTATTGATGAGGACTGCATGATCATATGCTCAGCAAAAACGCCAGTGTACAATGAACTCAATTTGAGTCCAATTTAATACTCCTGGAATCTATATATGACTCCCTCCGTTTTGAAGTGAAAGTGTGAGTAGATTTTAACACCATATGAGTTCAGTTGTAAGCCCTGCTGATGTGAACATATTTCACACTTTTAAAAGTGTAATTTTCACTCCAAAATGGAGGGAGTCATATACAGTCCAGGAGTGTTAAATTGGGCTCAGATTGAGTTCATTGTTTATTGTGTGGTCAGTGTTCAGGTAAAAAAAACAACACACTTTCCATTTATTTATTTTAATTGAATCATTCTAAATCTCTACAAAACCAAAATATCTTCACATTCAGTGTTTTCGATACATGTAAAAAATGCCAAAACAAAAAAAGCAGAAAATACATATTTGGTCCATATATATTCTTAATGTCATTGGGCTGCATTGTTCTGTGCTTACATTGATCTGCTTAAACAACAGCATCTCGTGTATGTATGTTAATGCTCACTGAAGTCTGTGTCAATGGTGCTTGGACCTCTTTAGAGAAAGTAGTCGCTTTTTTCCTACAGACAAGATGTGGTTCTCTGCAGTTTTCAACCAAGCAAGGAATCCACACACACACACACACACAGTATCACAACAGTGCTCCTGTAAAACTGGGGAAAAAACAGAATCATTTCACATCTGTTTATAACATGAAATATAAGAGACAAGTATAGTTAATTCTACAGTTCTATAAACATTTTATTTAGATTTTTTTTGTGGGAAAAGGAGGACATATGACATTAGACAAACTTAAGATTGAATAAAGTCTGTAGCAAAGCCATGTGTTTTTGTATTATAAATATCCATATTTCAAACTTTTCAATCCATATTTTTTCACTTTTTTCTCATGTCTGCTGTCTGTGGAAACCGGAAGGAGGAAATGTAGTTCATGGATTCACTACAGGAGGACTTTATTCCGCCGTGTGAGGGACGTTTTATTGCGAATACGCGCATTTTATTTCAGGCGTTTGGACAATTTCTATTATCACTCTGAGTGGATTCGTCTCAAAGTCACATACACCTAAGATGTTTCAAAGGTGAGTAAAAGACAGGTTCATTTTATTTTTGGGGTGAACTATCACTTTAAATGCAATATATTTAAAGTGTACCTGAAGCATACAGCAATAGTTCAACTTAAGCACAATCCAATACACTAAGAATGTCTTTAGTTGGACTTCAGCACTACTTCTGCACAGTTAAAGTGCATTAAGTACAAAATCAGTTATTTCAGTCTAGCAGCCGTGTATCATTATTGTATATAGTATAGCCTATAGTATATCGTTTTGGAATAGTAAAAGTACAACTGCAGGATATTTTTATTAAGCACATACATAAATGTGTTGGTATATTTATTTTTCAAAAGGGTCACTAACAAAAGTCTTTCAAGAATCGGATGCAGCAGAAAAGCGGCAAAATCTGCCATTTTTACAGTGTATACAAGCCAATCTTTTAGATATCTTTATGATGCAAATGATGGCTGATCTCCAGGCTGGTGTATTAGTGCTGGCAAATGGTGATGAATCTTGCTCTTTGAAGCTCTGTATGTCTTTCATGTCCTCTGGCTTAATGAGCACATGTGCAGATCAACAGTGTTGTGACAACAGCAGCACGTCTTAGTCCAGATTACTGTTGTTGAATTAAAGACATGTTTGCTGTGTCAACAGTGCTTTAATACACAGGAAAAAATGGTTTTGGACTTGTTTGACCAATTGTCTTCACTTATAGCTACTATGCTTAAAAATGAATGAATACTATTTTTAAAAAAAATTACATTTCTACTCTGATTCGGAATCAAATAAGAATATCTGTAAGGACTCGAATGAGATCCTGTGGCAGGGCTCTTTTTAGCTCTAATCCTAAACAATCTCACGAAGGTCTTCAGATTCATATCATTAAAACAGATTCAGTAAAATCCCTGTCCTTCAACTCTGATACTGCGCTTTATATAGAAAGACAAGACCATTCTTTTTTAATCTCATGGGATCCTGAAGGAATGACTGAAATTCCAATAGAAATCCTCCACATTTCGTTTTGTGCATAACACGATACATTTATAGGTGATCATTTCAAAGAAACCCATCATCCACACTGATGATTTTGAGGTTTAGCCATATTTATGTAACAGTATATTTTTATAGACACACCGTGTTTGTTAGTTTTCACGATAAACTGAATGTTTACAGATTGCCTCCCTGGTTATTCTCACTCTCTCTCTTTCGTTTGAAGTGAATGCACATGTGAGTTGGAGGAAAGATTGATGTCATAATGAGTGTGATGGCATGCTTTAGTCATTTAAACTGGCAGTATCATCTCAAATTATTTCATGGCTTTCTGCAATGATACATTGAGAGCAGGTCTGGACAGGAGCGGAGAGGTAGAGTGAAGGCAGAGGCTGTGTGTTACAGTGCCTGGAGACACGAGGAGCTCACTCTGTGTTCACGCTGGAAAAAACACTGCATGTTCCATCCCTGCTATAACTCTTTTCAACTACACTGAGATGAATGTTGAATGCACTCATAAATATGTGATGGTGAGTGTTTGCAGAGTAAACTTACATGCTCATACTTTCTTTTCATCATTTTAAAGATGCAGTGATGTAGAGCAGCACACCTTGTGACGTACATCCGAGGGCAATGGATAATCGAAAATGATTGGTTGAGAAACACTTTATAGCGATAATCCACATTCTATCAACAGGAAGTAGCTTTGCAACTACATGTCAACTAGCAGTCATTAGAGTATTCGTAATGCTTAAATAATCTCAGAACAAATCAAAAGTAAAGTTTAAAACGTGATTCATTCAAGAGTTCGAAACCTGTGTTCAGTGACTAAATATGACCTCTATTAGCGAGGGTTCAGAGAAAGGTCAAAGGTCAGTGTCGGAGCAGCACAACTGAACAATGGGAATGCTAATGAGTCAAATTTGATGTGACAAAAGACATAATGGGAAGCGAAGAAAAGCTTTTGTGTCTCGCCGAAAAGAACGAAAGCCTGGTGATACAGCACTGATGAATATTAACCTGAACTCACAGACGCTAACTAACTCCCTTAACGCTGCAGTTAGTGTACAACAGCGTCCAAAGACAGAGACAGACGGAGACGGATGTGCCTGGAGATGGCATTGTCTTCTCTTGTGCTCTCTCAGGGCTTCTCTGGGCTCACAGAAGCAGATCTGTCAGTGGTTTTGGTCCCGGCTCTGAATGTGGGAAGGTGTTGAAGGAGTCTTTTCAGGCTGCGTCTCGGAGGGGAAAGTGAACACCGGCTCTGCTCTCTTCCATTGTCGAGGGTATCTTGGGAAAAGAAAGTAGCACACTGGCATTCTGTGCTGTAACTGGTGTCATAACCCGTCTTTGTAAATGAGGGGCTTTATAAAGACTCAATCTCCTGTTACATTAAAGACAGAAGAAGCCAGAAAGCCACTGAGGACAGGGAGGAGTCCGGCAGCATCTGAATGGAGCTGCTGCAAAGAGCCATAAAGACATTAATTAAGCACAGGTGCCTCCTATTGAAGATCAGTCTGAAACATTAGCACACCATTGTCTCGTTCAGGCCTTTGTCTCGAGGTACACCAGATTCTAATGCAGGACTTTACAGTCTTCTTCAGCTTCAACAGAATGATGTTCTCTAATGACTGACTTAGCAGTTTCTGTTTTTCTTGAATGTACATGCAAATGCAAATTTGGAAAAGCGCAGTGGAAGATCCTACGCGTTTTAAAAACACCGATGACATACATTTTTAGGATCAGTTTTTTGTTCTAAAATAAACAATATTTACCTTTATATTTACTTTCTTTGTATTGTTTTACTTCATATACTCTATCTGCATCCATGCCCAACCCCCTCTCCAATAGTTTCTTAAATGCTCATATTGTTACTTCAAAACATTTGTATCTAAAAAGCATTTTGTTGGGAACATATTTCTCATGTGCATTTTGTAATGTAAAGAAATAAAGAATATGTATTTTCAGTCACTTTATTTTAAGATCCAGTTTTCACTATGACTAGAGTTTTTGTCTCAATGCACTACTATTTTTTTATTTTGAAATGCTTGTGTTTACAATATTTTATGTTTCAAATACACTAATGTTAACTATAATTAAATACTATAAAATGTCTTAGCCAGGATTAATAATAATATTTGTTGACCAAATACAATTGTTCACAATCTAATGTTTTAATGGTTTCGTAATGTGTGCTCCATTGTGACAACTTACCCCATATAGTGTCACAGTGTGCATAAGGTCTGGGCTTCTTATTATACTTTATTGTTTCTTCCCGGGCAGTAAGTATAAAACCAACTGCATTTTTGTAAAGTGTGTGTGCTAATATAACAATTGACTGGAGAAAACCCTAAGAAATCTTCTCTGACATGAGTTTGCTCTGGCAATTAGGATTTCGGTCTACACGTCCACTGTTTTACAGCAGATGCAGAGAAAACCTGTAAACATACTTTCCAAGTGCTTTATTAAAAGCTGAATGTGTTTCGTTGATTGAGCTGAGCAGAAATGAGCAGGTTGCTTCACGCCTCTATCACCTGCAGCTTCGAGGCCTGTCAGATAATCACTTCCAATATAACAACTGCAGCTCTCATTAACAAACATGACCCCTGTTAGCTGTCCTGAAAGACCGTTTTTGTTTTCAGAGATATATTTGGCCAAGACTGAGACGCTTTTAATGCAAATCATACTTGTTATGACAAATCATTTTTGATGTCTAGGCCTAAATTGGCAAGACAGTATAAATCTTTTGCAAGAAGAAGCCTGAGAATATTTTCCAGGTAAAGTGAAGCTTTCTTGCTGCAGGTGACAGTGGTTCAGAAACCTAAAAGAGAAACAAGTTTGCACACAATAAAAGCACAGCACGCAGGATGTTACATAGACAGCTTCTGGAGTCAGGCCATTAACCCGTTCACACTACAATTATAATGCTATTTATTTTTAGAATAGCTTGTAAAAAGCAAACCAACTCATCTCTACAACTGAAATGGCACAAGTGTTCAAGGCGATGTATTGTCAGCGCTATGTCATAGATGGTTTTTATTCCAAATGACTGTTATATGTTAATGGCTGTTGACTCCATTCACTGGCGGTTTAACAGATGTGGCGTCCAGGAATCATATAGCAGTCGCTCTGCTTAATGACGTCAGGTTGGTGATTGGCTGGTGTCTCCATCCTCAGCAATTGGATGCTCATCTATGTTGGATGCTGTCAAAATCCATTTTTGATTATGTGAATGTGGTTTGAATTATCCAGTCACAGCACATCATTATCAGACACAGTCAAGAGTGAAACATTTAATAAATAAATAAATTCAGAAAGTAAAAAACAAGCAGTATTTTGTTTAAAGAAACATTCAAACTGAAACACACCTAAATATACTAGACTGTCTATTCTGTGAAATATAAATTACAAAAAAAAAAATTCTGAACCAATTAAGGGTAACAATTTATTTGATGTTTAACATGTAAGAAACAGATATAATACAGAAAAAAAACGTGATAAAGCTTAGCTTAAAGGAGAAGTTCACTTTTGAAAATACTTTTGCTGATATATGACTCACCCCCATGTCATCCAAGATGTCCATGTCTTTCTTTCTTCAGTCGAAAAGAAATTAATGTTTTTGACGAAAAC
>JAUMHP010000080.1:631252-644169 GCA_032361065.1 Enteromius trimaculatus | reverse complement strand
CTGACCATTTGCCACAAACTCTGTTTACTCTCTTGCTGTTGCCTCTGATATGCCCGTCTGCCGTTATCGACCTTGCTTCCTGTTTTACTCTGTGTGTCCTTTAATAAACATTGTTGCTCATGGATCTGAATGCCTTCCCATGTCTCAATCGTGACACATGTATTGGAGAAATAACATTTATTTCATGAGGGTTTTTTTCCAAATTTTTGAATCGTTTTACTTCAATGATAGGTTAGAACTTTACGAATTTCTTGAATGAAAGATCAAAAGGATAAACAACACAGATTTATTTTCACAGTCACTTTTGCTCAGATTTAGTAAGGGTGTCAATATTAGTGGAGGGCACTGAATGTACAACTTGACTAAAGCTGAGGCAATAATCAGCAGTTCTGCCGAACACAAAGATAAATATTTTGTAATAAGGCTGTTTTGGGTCACCATTGACTTCCATAGTAGAAAAAAAAAAAATACATAAATCACTCCTGAGCTGTATACCAGTCAGATGTCAGATGCCAAAATGGACTCACAGGAGCCACCATATAACCTTGCTTTAAAAAACCTGTGCAAGTCATTCCTGAGGGACAGAAGAGAGAGCTCATCTGAGGATGTCTGCAGGTCTCACAGAGAAAAGCTCAAGCTCTTCTGTCTGAAGGATAAACTGCCTGTATGTTTAGTGTGCAGAGATTCACAGAAACACGCCAATCACTCATTCCAGCCCATCGATGAAGTCGTTTCTTCTTTCAAGGTATAGCATAACAGTTTCTTCTTTTCATAAATGCAAGGAGCAATAGATATTCATAGATATTCAGTAATGGTTTCACCATTGCTCTAACACTACTGGGTGGACAACCAGACCCACTGGCCGGGTTCGTAGAGTGGGCTTGGACGTTGGTGACAATTGGCCTGGTTGGTAAGCCTCCGAACGGCACTCTGTAGATGGACATGGGGGCCTCCCAGGTTTGTTCGCTTCGCTGCAGCCAGTGATCGACAGTGGGCAGGTCCGAGGGTTCGCCTGACCAGGGGAACAAGGGGGGTTGGTATCCGAGTATACACTGGAAGGATGTCATACGAGTGGAGGCCTTCCGCAGGGAATTCTGAGCGTACTCTGCCCAGAGGAGGTACTGGCTCCAATCGTCCTGATGAGAGTGACAGTACGATCTGAGGAACCTGATGAGCTCCTGGTTCATTCGTTCGGCTTGACCATTGGATTCGGGGTGGTAGCCAGACGTCAGGCTGACATTGATTCCTAGGTGAGTACAGAAGGCCTTCCAAACTCTGGAGGTGAACTGGGGACCCCGGTCTGAAACAATATCTTCGGGCAGGCCGTAGTTGGGAAAGACTTGGTCCATTAAAACTTGGGCTGTCTCCCAGGCTGTGGGTAGCTTGCGAATGGGAATGAGCCGTCAGGCCTTGCGTCGATGGCGCAGTTGGTAACCCTGTGTGGTGGTAGTTGGGTGGCCCGGGTCAGGCTGAAGGCCTCTTGGAGGTCATGGTAGACCGGCGGCAGGTTGGTGAGGTCGATGCTCTCCTGTGAGGGGTTCGGGGTGGTTTGGGTCCGTTGGGTGATCTGACTGATGCAGTGGGTCTGACAGTATCTGGACCATTGAGTGATCTGGTGAGTGTCCCAGCAGATGGTGGGGTTGTGTAGCCGTAGCCACGGCATGCCCAGGATCAGCGGGTGGTCGGGTGAATAGATGACATGCAGGGAGATTACTTCAGAGTGTAGGGAGCTGGTGAACAGGGTTAGTGGTGCGGTCTGGCTGGTGATTCTTCGGTTCCTGAGGGCTGCTACCGCCACAGCGGGGTTACATGGAAGCAGAGGGAGACAGTTCTTAGAAACAAAGCCTTCGTCAATAAAGTTGCCAGAGGTCCCAGAGTCAAGGAGGGCCTCAGCATGTATCACACAGTCCTTGAACCTGATATTCACATTTATTCTCATGGTTGAGTTGATGGAAACAGCACTCACCCGAAGCTCTCTAGGTAGAGGAGGCCATGTGGGGCAGGTAGCACGGATGTGGCCGGCCAGGCCGCAGAACAGGCACAGGTAGTTCTGCAGGTGCCGTTCATGCTCCTCCCTGGAGATTTGTGTAGAACCAATCTGCATAGGCTCAGCGGGGGCCTGACTAGGCCGAGATGGAACCTGAAGTGGGGTTGGGCGGCGGGGTTTCCGTGAGCGCATGAGGTGATTGGTTCGGATAGCCAGATCCATGTATTCTGTGAGCGTTCGACCCTGGTCTCGACTGGCTAGTTTGGCCTGGAGATCCTCCCTTAGGCCGCGGCGATAAATGGTGAGCAGGGGGTCCGCGTCCCATCCAGTCTGTGCTGCGAGTGTGCGGAAGGTTAGTGTGTACTCATCCTTAGCATCCCTGCCGTCTACTGAATGGTCGAATACTTCTCTGAACTCACGGAGAAAACTTCTATAGGAAGGAAATGTCATGCCACGGCCCTTCCATAATGCCGTAACCCAGTCTAGCGCTTTCCCAGTAAGCAAAGAACAAATCAAAGAGACCTTACTGTCATCTGTAGTAAATCCATGAGCCTGCTGAGTCATGTAGATTTCACATTGCAGTAAGAAACCCTCGCACTTGCCTGACGCTCCGTTGTATTTCTCGAGACCCGGGCGGCGCTGTCCGCTGATGTGGCCACCATCGGAGCTGATGGCGCCGGTGTAGGCGTGGGCGCGGGTGGCGCGGCTTGAGCGAGGGCCGCGGTGGCTGTGGTGAGGGCCTGGATTGAGCGAACTAGCTCATCGGTAAGTGTGGTGAGCTTCTCCAGCTGGGTCTGGTGGGTGGATAAAACGGATGTTTTCTGTGACGGAACACTGGAGTCGGTTGGATCCATTTGCAAGCGTTTTAATATCGTGGTCGTACAGGCGGAAGTCGTTACACAGGCAGACAGAGTCAAACAGGGCAAAACAATAATCACAAACGGTAATCCAGGCGGTAGGTCGGGGCAGGCAGCGAGAATCAGAGTCCAATAAACAGTCCAGAAATAACAGGGAAAATCAAACACGGGTAAACGCTCAGGATTGAATGCAAGGCAAATCAAAACCTCGCGAAGTCCAAGCGTCCGGTTTCGGTATATAAAGGCCGCCAAATGGCAGGAGATCGGCAGCGGAAGAGACCAAGGTACGTGGGGATAAATGGTCCGGGTAGGAACTAGAATTCGGGGGAAGGTTCCCGCTGCTGTCTTTCGGAGAGCGCCACAGAGGCGCGACTTGTGACAACTACACTCTTAAAATAAAGATGCTTGAAAGGTTCTTCAGAGCGCTGCCATGGAAGAACCATCTTTGGTTTTAAAAGCAACCATTCAGTCTAAGAACCACCTCTTTCTTATCTGAAGAACATACTTTCTCCACAATGCCTTCATTTTAACATATTTGTGAAGAATTCAATCATCTTTTAATTTCTAGGAGGAACTTAAAACAGCACTGAAGTCGGAGAAAAACTCAAATACAGAGAAGAGATTAGAGGAGAACACCGTAAAATTATTCAACACATAAAGGTAAAGATTCTTTTTTTTTTTTTTTTTTTTTTTTTTTTAAGATAAATACAAATGTGTTCTTATGTCTTTTAAGAACATTTTAAGAGGTCTTTAATTTAATGGATATAAAATGTGTATTGTTTTCTTTTTTCTTTAATCTATCTTAAGTGCACGTTCAATACAGTGAAGCACATTTCTTTCGCAAGACACTCCCTAGTAGATATTTGAATATGTGAAATACTTTTATTTCATTATAAGTATGCTTGGTATATGATTATGTTTTTATTCATTACAGAAATACTGAATATTTGCGTTTATGTACTTAAGAAAAATACCCTTCAGCTGATTTTTTGCAAACTAAACCTTAAAGTATGTCCTTAAAGTATGCTAAATTGGTATAATTTTGTACTAAATGCATTGTGTAGAAATAGTGCTAAAACCTGATTAAAGACATAATGAAGTAAGTCTGATTGTGTGGAAGTTGAACTATTGCAAGTATACTGTACTTCAGGTACACTTTAAATATCTTGCCTTTAAAGACATTAATTAAAGATCATACAATCCTCATCAATAGTGACATTTAAACACATTAAGAAATATGCATTTTGCACAAGTGGAACTCCAAAGTAATGTCAGTAAGTCTTGAGTGATATGACTGTACAGACTTGAACTGCACTTAGTATTTAATTGATGTATTTTAAATACATTACTGTTTGTTATGATGAAAAAGCTGTCTTCTGCTGTGTGTAATGCAGAGCTGATTGAACTGAATGTGATGTGATTTCAGACTCAAGCTGATCACACAGAGTGTCAGATTCAGCACGAGTTTGAGAAGCTTCATCAGTTTCTCAGAGATGAAGAACAAGCTACGATCTCTGCACTGAGAACTGAAGTGGAGAAGAAGCAGCAGATGATGGAGAAATTGGAGGAGATGAACAGACACGTCTCAGCTCTTTCACACACCATCAAAGACATAGAGGAAAGAATGAAAGCCAATGACGTCTCGTTTCTAAAGGTGATAATCACACTCTGTATAAGGGACTTCATCATTCATACACTTCTTGAGATAATAATGTGTTTTCCACACTGTTTATTTTCCAGAACTTTAATGTCACAAAGGAAAGGTAAGTGAGCTGCTCGTGTGTCTCCTCTCCATACTGTATGAAAAACAAAAAGCTCTTATTATTTCAGGAGAACCTCTAGGAACCTTATAAGGGTGTCTCAAAATATCCTGGACTCAAGGGACTATATTTCAAGTGCCTCAAAACTTGTCTTATTATGGGTTTCTTGGCTGTTGAAAAAAACAGCATATGCGTATGCAGATGGTTTGAGGTGGTTTAAGAAGGTTTTGACCTGGATTATGCTGGCCCTTAACTAGTTTAATATGGTCCTCAGCTGTTCCTGAGCTATTTTAAGTTGGTCCTAAAATAGTTTATGCAAGGTGGTTATGAGCTGGACCTGACCTGGTTCTCAGTGGTTCCTATAGTTTAAGCTGGTCCTGAGTGAGTTATAATCTGGCCCTGAGCAGGAGCTAATTGCTTAGGACCAGCACATGACCAGCTTAACCCAGCTCAGACCGAGGGTTTTTTTGTTTATGCCATTCTGAAGTCCATTTTGAATTCAAACTCACTGCTGTCATGACACTAACATGTTATTTTCAGAGCCCGGTATACTCAGGACGATCCAGAGAGATGCTGTGGACCTTTGATTAACATACCGCATTACTTGGGCAATCTGGCATTCAGAGTCTGGAAGAAGATGCAAGACATTGTCCAAAACAGTGAGTCACTAAAGATCAGGATCCCACTTTATATTAGGTGGCCTTAACTACTACTTGTATTTACATTAATCATTTGATAGAATGCATCTGTTGTGTATACATGTTTTTACATTGTATTTGATCATTTTAAAAATACCTGCATGTACTATCATCTGTAATTAATTAATGCAATTAATTTTATAATTTTATACTTACACCTTAACCCACCCTTAAATCTACCAAGACCACCAAACCAATAGTTCTGTTAATATCTGAATAAGAGCAGCTACAATTTTTTTCCTCTCATCAGCTCCAGTGGTTCTGGACCCAAACACTGCAAGTCCACAGCTGGTTCTGTCTGATGATCTGACCAGCAACCGCTTCCTGATAATCCAGAGAGATTTGACTTTTTTCACTGCGTCTTGGGTTCAGGAACACACTGCTGGGATGTGGATGTGGGAACAAATTCAGCTTGGACTGTGGGAATAATAGCAGCCTCGTACCTAAGGAAAGGAGATGATTTCTTCTTCTTTAGAGAGATGCTCTTTCCATTTTTTTCAGAGTATTTGTGGAACATCTGAGGATCATGCCAGTTACAGTGAAAATCAGCTTCATCTGAACCTGCTTGTAGATGAAGGCCTTTAAGTAAACTTTAAATATCCATGCAATGAAGACACCTTAAAATGACAAGAAATTGCCATCTTAGGCTATGTAATTTATTATTTTCTTTTTGTATATATCATTTTCTACCTCATGTTTTGGTATTTTTGTCAACACTGTTGCAGACACAAGTGTTACTAGTTTCCATACAGTAGTTTTCACGTATATGAGCAGCATTGTAGTCCCTCTTTTCATTGGGATTGTTTCAGATTTTAACAACTTTTTAGATTTTTTATTCAAATGACCAAGAACATCCTAATTTATTAGCTTAATATTAGTAAAAGATTAATATCATAGTCACAGGACTGACCAGAGTAGGATACTGTACAGTTTTACCATTTTAAATTGCGTTATACTGTTTTGCGCATTGCTTAGCATTGTTTTGTGGCAATAGTAAATAATAAATGTTTCTGTTTAAGTCAGTTCATTATTACAGTGTCTAGCGAAAGTCTCCATACCCTTCTTTTTTTTTTCATCTTTTGTTTCTGCCTTAAAGTATGTTAAACTGCTTTAAATGACTTTCCCCCATCAATCTACACTAACTATACAGCAAAAAAACAGGTTTGTAACATCTTTGCTAATTTATTAGAAATAAAAAACTTCAATGATTCCATTGCATAAGTATTCATACCCTAATCTAGGACAGTTGAAATTTAGCTCAGGAGCATTCATATTGCTTGCAGATAAAAAACCAAGCCCTGGGGTCAAAAGAACTATCTGTAGAACAGGTTTGAGGCAAGCCACACATCTGGGGAAGAGTTTGAGGGACACAGATGCAGCTGTTAACCTCGATGAAACACATTTGAAACAACAAGGACTCTTCCTTGATCTAGCCTCTTGGTCAAACTGAGCAACTAATGGATAAGGGCTTTGGTTACCATGGTGACCAAGAACCTGATGGTCACTCAAGTTCCACAATAATATGAGGAGATCACTGCAACACTCCACAGGTCTGGGCGGTGAAGAATGAAGTCTTGTCATGTTGTGGGGCTGTTTTTCAGAGGCAGGGACTAAGGGACTCGTCATTCAGAAACACAGACTGGGCAAAAGGTTCACCTTCCAACAATGACCCTAAACACACAGCAAGAGCAGCTTAAAGACAGCTCTGTGAAGGTTCTTGGGGGGCCCTGGGGTTGAACCCAGTCAAATATTTCTGGAGAAACCTGTCCCTATCCAAGCTGACAGAGCTTGAGAGGTGAAGAGGAAATGAGAAGAGTGGCAGAGAAGTGCCTTATGCTGATGAGCTGATCAAAGACTTGAAACTCTAAAGGTGGTTTGGCTAAATATTTAGTTTCTGTGAATCTCTTGGTATGAATACTTATGCAGTGGACTTCTTTTATTTTTTATTTTTAATCAATGAATGAAGATGTGACAATTCTGTTATGGTGTGGAGTGAAGTGTGGACTGATGTGGAAAAAAATTGTTTACAGCGGTTTAACATAAGGCAAATATAACAAAACATGAATATAATTAAGGGGTATGAATACTTTCGCAAGGCATTGTAATTTAGCACATTACATTTCTAGGAGATCTAGGCCTGATTTCACAGACAGTCTTTAGGTAAAGACAGGATTAGGCAGTAGTTCAATTACATTATTTAAGTAGTTTTTATAAATATACATTTAATTAACAAGACTGTTGTGCATCTTGAGACAACACAAATGCATAGACATATTTTAAGATCAATTAGTGCCTTTCTTTCAGTTCTTTCTTTCAGTTAGTTTTACAGTTTCATCTGGGATTAAGCCTAAGCACTCTTTGTGAAACTAGGGACTACATTTTAAGGGTGTTGTAATTAGATAATGCACCCATCTGTTTGTCTGCGTAGCCTAACAGACCTTCAGATATACTGATCTGTTAGCCTGGGCCTGCCCATACTTCCTGTGACGCTACATTCACTTTCACGAGCAAAGTCAGTCTGGCAAAGCTGCCGTTTTAGAGCATTTCCGTTCCCAAAAAAAGTGGAAACCAATGAGAAATGAGCTATCCATAATATCCTAATGATTTTGGCAAAAATTACAAATTGGTCTTTGAAAAAAAAAACCCTGTTTTAAGACCAGTGTATTAGATTTTTGTGTTCCAGGCTCACAACCATTTATGTCTTTCTGAAATAAGCCTTTACTTAGTACATTACATAGTACATTAGTACATATTACATTATGTAAGAGTTTCTGAACTGAAGTGCTGAAAGGGACACAAGGGTCTGATTGTGATCAATGCATTTTAGCCCCAGTGAAAACTAAAATTTACAAACATACACATTAAGCGACTATATGTGGGATATTGATTGGAAGAGACTGTAGATTTGTCTCGATAAAGTATATCCATAATGCAAGTGGACTGCTGTATGTGAAGCATTACAGTAAGTATAACAGTACATATTGCATGTTCAGGACAAAAAAGCCTAAAGGAAATATATAGAAAATATCCTTGATAGTGCAACCATTTTGCATTTGACTTGTGCAAGGAACTAATGACTAGTGTTACATAATCATAGTCAGTGCTTGTTTACACAATAGCATGAATGTGCAAATCTGCATTTGCAATTTGTTCATGATGCCTACAAGAGACTAGATGATAGGGACATATAGTTCTTGGCAAAAGTACTGAAAAAAGAAGCACTAGTAGAGCAGCCTCACTATTTTTAGAAGCGCCTCTTATTCATCTATTCATTTAAAATACGTCTATATTTTGTGGTATATTAATTTATTTTTTTATTTATTCGACCAACACTGTGTCGGCGCTTTAGTACCGTGCGCCTTTAAGGAAACTCGTCACTATTTTCATAATGACGGAGATCATGTCCCAGCATGCATTACGGCGCTTCAATAGTAACCCACGGCGGGTATTTCCATGCGACTATGCGTGTTCAAAAAATATAATTTTTTTTCATGCCCGCTTGAGGGTTTTGCCTGTTTTTCGGACCTGCATTTTAAATATTAACGTTTTTTCTCTTGTTTAAATATATGCAGCGCTGAATTGTTGAAGAAGCAAAAATGAAAGTACTCTTGCCGGTCAGTGAAGTGTAGCGCGTGCTGCTGCTGTAGTCTGATGCATTGCTCATATCTGACACTTCTGCTCAGCTCTCTGAGGGATGTGGCGGGAGCTTGACTCTCTGCATGAAGCTACTGGAGAAACCCTCGCTTGTTATCTCATAACCTGACATATCTTCGTGATTAGTGAATCTGTGAAGATGGTGAACGCTCGCACGCTCGTTATTCTGACCTTCATCTGCAGTTTGACAAACGCGGCCAAACTCAATATACCTAAAGTTTTACTACCTCTTGCCAGAAGCACGAAGATTAATTTTACACTGGAAGCAACTGAAGGATGTTATCGATGGTAAGTGCACTAAATATAGTATATACGTCGTTAAGAAATGCTGCTGCATTGATAGTGTTATGGCACACCTCGTATAACGTTACTTTACCTGCTTAATAAGATGCTTTGTAACATTAACCGTATTATCCGTGACAAATGAGAAAGTACCGGACCACAAACTACAGTAGGAAAAGGAACAAGGTGGATACTTTATGAATTTTTGATAAAGTATCAATAAAGATGAAAGCTGAAGCACGTGGTGCTGTTGTGAAGGAGGCTGTGACGTTTGATCTGCTGTAGCACCTAACAGATCACTTTCTGGTCCCACTTTATATTAGGTCGCATTTAAACGATCATTTAATGCAGTGCACTTATTGTGTACATAGGTTTTTTTATTTATTTTTTACATTGTACGTATGTTTAAAAAAACACCCATGTGATGACATCTTTTATTGTTTTCTATAATTACATTATAATTACACTGTTGACCCATTCTTTAAATCTCTTAAATGCACCCAAACCACCAAACCGGTCTCCAACCTTACCTGTATCCTACCTCAATAGCAGCAAATGAGTTTTGCAATACAGTATGAACACAATAAGTGAATGTTAATTTTTTTTTAATTTAAGTACATAGTTAAGACCACCTAATATCAAATGGGACCCATCTTTTAAATGGGATTAGAAAATATACGTTATTGTTTAAACTACAAGAGTTGCATTTAATTTTAACTTGTAATAGCACTTGTGTATCATTGTTCTGTTGATTTTGAGCGCTTAAATGTTCCTCGTTTGTAAGTCGCTTGGATTAAAACATCAGCTAAGTTACTAATTGTAACGTAAATGTAATATTTATATTTTTTTGTGGTTTCAGGATTTTAGGACACATGCTTATTCAATAACTACTTCATTTCCTATTTGGGTTTTAAGAGTAAGGGTTTTAGTGTTTCTGGTCATATCCATGCAAAGACTTGATTGTAAAAACCGTATCAAAGCTATTAAACTAGATATTGTCATGATTTAAATCTGTATTTATCCTCAGAATGATCTCAAAGTAAAACGGCGTTATAAAGTCAGATTTTGTGGTAGCTGTGATTTTAGAATGAAATATTTTATGATATTAATTCAAGAGATGAAATATTTCAAAAGTCCGCTGAACTCTGCTGTTTTTTCTCTCTCAGGTCGTCTAACAGGCCGGAGGTGGCCAGTGTAGAGGCGCTGGACGTGGACGAGCGGCAGTGCTCTCATAAGGCAGTTCTTCAGGCTCGCTCCACGCAACCGTCCAGACTCACCAGCATCATACTCGCCGAGGACATCTGTGAGTGACTCCTCTCTTACAGCCGGTGTGGCTTCATTTGTAATGTTCTTATTATTGATAACTGGGGCTGGGCAATGTATTGCACGATATATTTGTGCGCATCTCGTCAGTAAAGCCGGTTAAATCTCCATCACCTGTTTTTAAATTGGGCGGCAGTTAATACACAGAGCCATGGATCGCTCGCAAGATGCTAGGGGTGTAACGAGTCACGTATCGTGTATCGTACGATTCATGGTCATTTTCCAAACCATCAAAGTGATCATTTGTATCTACTTGTTAGTGGAGACTTGAGAGAGCAGAGCACGTGCGTGTCATTTAGTTGATTGGAATGCACTTGTCCACAAGCGGAGCGATGGGACAAGGGACAGATGACTTGCATAAAATACTTTTATTAAAAAAAAGTTTTATACATGTTAGTTTTTATATATTAGCATATTTTAAAAACATATGTAAAATATAAAATGCATGTTTATTTGCAACAGTTATGCTATAAACAATAAAACGACATTTATGACATTAAAACAGCGACATCTGCTGACGCGCACCGCGTTGCGTTCGTTATCAGGGATAGGGATGATCACTGTGATTTGGAAAATGACTATGAATCGTTCGATACACTATAATGCATTCAGTTTTGCAGGTGATTAATTTGCGTTGATTCTGATATTGCGTAGCTTGCCAGTATCTTTTGACTGGTTTTGTGGTCCAGGGTCACATACATTATAACTTTATGTGGGTTTCAATGTACATTTTGTTTGGTTGCTCATTGCCCCCTGCTGCTGGATCTTGTCTGCGCTCCGCATTCAGGCTTTTTCTATGAGCTGGATCCACCTCAACTCAAAAAAACTATTTCTTCACAACTTCTCTCTCTAACTTGAAAGTTAAAAAGCTGCTAACAACTGAATTTCTGTCTGTTCCTCACAAAAAGCTGCCTTAAATACTTGAAATAGTTGTGCAGATCACTCTAATATTGTTCTTTCGTCGTTTGAGCTGCACAGTTCCAGCATTCATTCACTGTGATAGAAAGAAATCACCTTTTGTGTTACAGTAAACAGTAAATAGCAGTCTTTTCTCAAGTTCAGAAAACGGTAATATCTGCATCAGCTTGATCTGCAGTGAGATGGATATGTTTTTAATCTAAGGCATATTTTGAGTGAACAGAATCAGGGTACTCTGATTGGAAATGATTTCAGTTTGAGATAATTTTGTGCCTTGATGTTTTCAGTAAGAGTGGTTTTGTTTGGCTGTATTATCAGCAGTTGTTGTTGTTTATGTCCATCTTTGTGTACACTGCTGATGATGTGTGTGTGTGTGTGTGTGTGTGTCAGTGACCGGGCAGGTGCTGCGCTGTGATGCTATAGTGGATGTGATCAGTGAGATCCAGATCGTGTCCACCACGAGAGAGCTTCATCTGGAGGATTCTCCGCTGGAGCTGAAGATCCATGCGCTGGACTCAGAGGGTCCGTGCACATCTGCTTTCTTTCATTGGCCAGTACTTTGATTTATAGCGTAATTGAGGCTTACCATCTTTGAGGAAATAGTTTTGATTTATACCGTATCTGTTTCATTTTTAAATTAATTGAGGAATGTAAAAAACGAGAAAGTGGGCGCTTCTTCACCTGTGCTTTGTATTCATGCTCAGTAGCTGATCAGAACATCTGGCTTTAACTCCAAAAAATCAGTAATTAGAACATGTAATGCTTTAAAGGCACAAATTCTATGATTAGCGTGCTTTCAGTTTATTGAATTAAAATGAGATTTTTGATGTTGTTTTTGGGCAGGTTTTATTAAAAACAAATAAGTACACATGAAGAGGATGTAGGTTGGAAATCTCTGGCAGTGATGAGGGGTTGTGTCATGTTGTTCATGTCAGTCTGGGTAAATTGTTCCTCCATCTGTCTACAGGAAACACCTTCAGTACTCTAGCCAGTCTGCTGTTTGAGTGGACGATCGTAAAGGATGCTGAGATGGCCGGCTTCCCCGACTCCTACAACACCCTGCGGTAAGCGCCATCTCTCAGAGGCTGACCTAATCAGGCTTTCACTTTGATGATCCTGTTTTTTCAGTTTCAATTGAGTATTTATAAATGTTATTTTTAATATTAATTCATCTGGATTTCACCAAAGGGATTTTATCATTTAGCTGGACTAGACACAATGTTTACAAGTTTGTGTACTTTTCAGGCATGACAATCCCTCACCTTTCGGCGAAATTCGCCGTTTTGAAGCCAAAACAGATGACCCATGTGAATCGTGTAGATCCGATGAGACATTTTTTTGAGGGGGTAAGGGGGGGTTTTAAAAAATCAGTCTTGAATGGTATTTATTGATTATTTAAAACTTATATAATATGAAGTGGATTTGAGCCACTTCAAAT
>JAUMHP010000080.1:573661-612721 GCA_032361065.1 Enteromius trimaculatus | reverse complement strand
TGAGAGAAAAACACAGACATGGCAGATTCGGACGGGATTAAAATCACCAAGTACGTCTGTGAAACTAAACTTTCTCTAACAACCCCCTGTAAAACTAGTCCCGTCCGAATAGGGCTTTAGTTTTTACAAAATCATTATTTTTTGGTCAAATTAATGGAGTCATGGTAATTAGAAAAGACATCTGTCAAAAAACAAAATCTTACTTTTTGAACAATTATTTATTGGCAGTCAGTTCAGGATAGCACAAAACCAAACTGTGGTGAAGAAAGTGCGTGACATTGCAGTGGAGAAAAGTGCAAAGTGTAATAATACTAAATGATTCGTACATCAAAAAGGAGAAGCAAAAGATTTAACAGAATACGAGCTGTAGACAGAAACAATGTCCATTTCAATATGACAAAAATTGCAATTTGGGGAAGGTGACACATTCATATAGAAGCGTTTTAAAGGGTCTTTGTAGCAATTTCCAATTGATCATCTGATGGTTGGGGTTTTTGAGGATGATGTGATTGTCTGCCAGATTTAACTAGAAAATAAGCCACCACTGATATCCTTAGACCAGATAGTTATTGTGGATAGTTTTACAGCAAGTTGTTTAGCAACAGCAAACCGAACCAAACGTGCTTTGTAAAATATTCACGTACTTTGTTTTAGTGCCTGAGATGAACTGTAAAAAAGGTTGAACATTAAACCTGTTATGTGACATGATGACAAGACCGTATTATGTTTAGTTTTGGTGTGAAAAGTGTATTGAACCTTAAAGGGGCAATGCATCCTGGGGGATACAAACATTTGAGAAGCAGTGACAGTGTAGCTTTTTGAATGTCTTGGTTTGATGCTGAAAGAGAGTTTGGTGAATATTTAGATCAGGTGACTTTTTTTCTACATTATTTGTTTAGCTCAGGGTCAACATTGACTGCTGTAGTAGGAAATCTACTCACCCTCTGATAAAAGTTCACAAGTCCCTAAGCTGCTTTTTGATTGGTCAGAAGGAACGTGGAGGAAAAGTCCAATGGTGCCCTTTCACTGAACAAAATAATAATAATTAAATTCAAATCATTTTGTATTCTATTCGTTTCCTTTTTATTTATTATACAATTAACAAAAGCCTCATTGTTTTCTATGTGTACTGTGTTTAGCTAACTGAGATTTGTTATCGCACTTGAACATCATTGCTTTTTCGTTGAATTGCTTCCATTGTTGGCATTGCTTTGGATAAAAGTGTCAGCTCAATGACTAAATCTACAGAGATTTGCTCTAGAGTTAAGAAATGGGAATTTCAGATGCTTCAGTCACGAGTGGATTTCCACATATTTACAAGCTGCCTGTGTGGAAAACCTGTTTAGCATTGTAATAAACCACTTTATCAATCAATCAATCACTTTTATTCTATAGCGCTTTTAACAATACAGATTGTAGCGAAGCACTGAACATTATCAAATAGAAGTGAATGTATAATGACCAGATTAAACTATTTATTTATCAAATGCAGAGACGGTCTCTGTAATCAAGACAACGATAGTCACTAGAAATCAGGTGTCCCCAACTAAGCAAGCCAGAGGCGAAATATGAGAAACCTTTTTTTTTTTTGTATTTCCAGGTGGTCCAGGGTTGGATGAGGACGTATCAGCAGCGCAGACCCCTGCTCTCCAAGGATCCTGATGCATGAACATCAGCTTTAACTCTTGGTGATTCTGCACATAATCTGTCAATCTGGTCAAAAACTCAACACTGTCTCATTGTCCTGTACCGCAGATTCCCAAGATGGACATTTTTGAGCAATAAGCTGCTGATTTTTCTGAGTCTGGAAGAGCTTTAGTGACATCAAGTCAAGCGATGGGATCATATTGTTCACCTCAGGTCTCTTCTCATAAATATGGTCCAGCTGAAGGAGTCTGAATAGCGAGACTCAAGAAGGATGTCCATACACCACTCTGTTACAGTTTTTAATTTATTTTAGCTGTATGTATTCTGCTGATGTTCTGTGCTATTAAATCCTCACCAGAGCTGTTTGGTTTTTACTGAGTTTGCATGAATGTGTAATAAATTAATAAGCTATACATGCAACCATTACAATCCTATCTTTTAAAAGGGTTCACGCACCTGATGGTCATGGAATTTCCACCTTCTCCTAATCATTTAAACTAAACATTCATTAGGGTCCAAGCACCGGCTGGACTGGGAGTAAAAATCGGCCCTGGCAAAAAATCGGTCCAGCCGGCCCACTGCCACATATAGACCTACCATATACAGCTCTGGAAAAAAAATCAGATCACAGTTTCTTTTAGGTTTTATTCCTAATCTCACTAATAGAAAACAACGCACGTTGGTTTCATTTTTTTTCTGAACTGCCTTCTTGGAAATCTTAAGGATAGAAGCAACTTGACGCTCACTGAATCCTTGTGCCAGTAAAGCTAGGATTGAGCCCTTTTTCTTGTTTCAGAAACTTTCTTTTCACTGTTTTCGGCTGTTCATATGTTTAGTGTTTATTTTTACATTTCTAATTACATTTGAAAGACTTCTAACATTTTATACCATCCGACTGGTCACACTGCAAGAGGATAGTGTTGATTACAGCAGTGCTTTTTATACTTTTCCCATGCAATACAATTGGATTGGGTGCTCACCAAACAAGTACCTCAATAAACAGAATGAAGTATGTTTGTGTAGAAATTTAACAAAGACTGGCATGAAAAGCTTGACATACTCAGAGAGACACTGATTTAGGAGTAAATTACAGTGGTCTCTTATTTTTTACCCCCCTTGGTCTTTTCTGGGTTATCCATTGATATAGACGGACGATATGTGATTGCTGAGCCGTTGCAAGGGGGGGGGGGTGCATCTGACCTCCTCGGCTGTAATTGGTCCAGCCCAGAGTCTATCATGACCCAGGGGCGTCACTAGATTTTAAGGACAGGGGGGGCTTAGCCCCCAAGAGATGCACACGATATGAACGAACGTAGTGAATGAGCACGATTATTAGAACCAGATTTAGAATCTGCGCGGGAAATTCTCCTCAAAACAATAATTTTACTTTTCAAAGTGAAAAAAAAAAAACATTTTAATGATAGAGAAATTCCCTCTAAAATAGATTA
This sequence comes from Enteromius trimaculatus, assembly GCA_032361065.1. Lineage (NCBI taxonomy): Eukaryota > Metazoa > Chordata > Actinopteri > Cypriniformes > Cyprinidae > Enteromius > Enteromius trimaculatus. Next base: position 609,626 of record JAUMHP010000080.1, on the reverse strand, counting down.
AAAATTAAGACAAATTTAAGACAAATTAAGACATTTCAAGGACTTATTTTAGAACAACGGAATTTAAGACTTTTTAAGGATCCGCGGCCACCCTGTTTATAACAAGCATGACCTGAGATTACCTGCAGTGTTTCGGCGCAGTGCCCCTAGTGATCAGGAGATACGAAGAATTGCTATTTTTGCTTATAACATCTGAAAGGTTTGTCCAAAAATTATTATGTATATAATTTATTAAAAATTTCTTTATATTAACAACACATTGACGTATTGTTTTGAAAATAGTGATAAGTAATTTTCTTCCATTTTTAGAGGCTGATTTTGCCACTAAAGTGCTTGGCACGGTTTAATTAATTTAAAACTGTTGTGTGAAATGTTTTTATACTTCGTGAGCTGACAGCAACGTGAATGCTAAAATGGTGGAGCTTCACCCAATCATATTCAGCAGTTTAACTCAAGCTCCGCCCATCATCTCAGCCGCAAAACCAAGAAATTAGTGTTTTAAACTTGAATGTTTTTATTTACTTTTTAACGAGCATGAAATTCTGTGAAGAGTTCATAGCCATTTAGGTGGAGATTTCGAACCAATTTGATTTTTGTGGTCAGGAACAAATGGAAACCAAGTGAAGGACAAAACTTCCTGATCTCTATTTTGAAGAGAACGTTTAAGTAAGATCCGATGCAATTCACTTTAAGTCATGCAGGACTTCTTACCATGGGGAGTTGTATTGCTTGAAAGGAATACAATCACACAAAGATATGTACGAATTCTTAACTTTATTACCATTTCGAATATAAATTCCTGCAGTCCACAATAGAAAATGCAAAGTGTATACATTGAAAAGACTGATCCCAAATAAGTTGTGTGCACGGGCACATAAAAACAAGACATCAGTATTGAAGGGGCATGTTAAAAACCACTGCGTCAAACAGCCATAGTACCATCATGATCTACTTAATGGGGGCTCAGAGCTAAGCAACTAGCAGGATGTAGTTTATTGTACTTATATATATATATATATATATATATAATAAAAAAAAAAAAAAAAGCCCTAACCTTCAGGTGCCACATTAAATCATTTTGTCCATGATATAACAAATTAAAAAGTCAATTCAGTGCACCAAACGAGTATGTATAGAAAAATAAACTAATAACACACAAATCTATTATCTCTACCACAGTCTGTGAACATGTTATGCATCTCTCTGACTCAATGCAGTCATTCCTGTGGTGTGTCCAGACGTTTATATACGGAGAAAAAAAAAAAAAAAAGTTTCTGTTCATTGATGCATACCGCTGTAAGCGAAATCAGTTTAAAACAAAAACGCAACAAAAACCCACACCGGAGACAGCTGTAAATGGATCAGAAACTAACACGCTTGCCAAAGGCTGCACTGAGACCAGTTGAACATCGTCAGGAAAGAGAAGAGAAATCCGTCATAGGCTGTTGTAAAGTGAGGTATGAACGTGACGGTCAAGTCCAGAGTAGAACTGACCTGGTTGCAGTATTCCGGGTTTAATTAACCATGTTTGTAGCAGCATTAAGTTCTGAGAGGAGACCCAGTCACTGGACCGATCAGCGTTCCCTGACATGGAATTTAACACGTCAAAAAAAACAAAAAAAAAACACATCAAGCGAAAGTTGTCTGAGTGGACTGTAATGGGACAGAAGTGGTGACACAGCTGGGAAGTTCACAAGGAATTTGCGAGCAAATGGAATGATCTAGCATGTTCAAAAACAACTTTTAATGTTTGCCTGTGTAATTCACAGATTTGGGGCCGATACAGTTAAAAGCACTGCTGGCGTCTTATCATTCGCGGTGCCTTTTTTTGGAGCAAGGATCAGTTGGTTGTAAAAACTAGCCATTTCCACAATTAAAGACATTTCGAACACGGCCAGATGAGCACTGTTCCTTAGCACATCCAATAACCGAACTACACTGAGAACAGACTGAGACTATTTAGCTGTCATGAGCCAGTAAATCTAATCACAGGAATCAGCGAATTAATGGTGGCGAGTCGGCGGAGGGCATTGGGGAAAAAAAGAAAAAAAGTCAATGTTTTCACGACAAAGCATTCAATGATATGTTGATTACAAGTTAAAAGTCCTCTAGATTATGCTCACTCGAAAAAATACGCTCATTTAATGTCTAGCTCGAATCACGGAGTAGCTAAAAAGTATAACTGGAGACATCGAGTTAACCACACACGCACACACAACCCAAGTAAAAACGAGTAGGTCAATTCACCTTTGTCCAGTACACAACGACATGAATTTCACACAACCTACCATAGATTTAGACGTGTAAAAATAAACTTGAATTCTCAAGGCCTGAAACTGTTTGCGAAGAGAAAAAAAGTAAGTATTTTGCAAATCGCTTTGTGTCAAGCCGCCATCAGAGCATATCTTTGTCCAGTATAATGACAGACACTTTCGACCAATTACCCATTGAGTGCGAGACATATACGTACACGCATACACGTGTGCATGCATCCATGAATGGACATACAGTATTTTGAGTCTTTTTTCCAGTGGTGTTACACAGAGAAGGCGCATGAAGTGTGCAAGCCTCCCTGACGCTAGGGGGCGCTAGAGCGTAAAGGTGTATTGGAGGGTGAGGGTGGCACTAGTGTAAGGGGAAGAGGGGGAATGGAGGGAGGGGAGGGTCAGTCCAGCTCCGGTCAACAGGAAGAAATAATGTTGGATTGTGAGGTAGCACGAGTTGCGAGTTACTGTTCCTCTTCTTCCTCCTCCTCCTCTTCCTCCTCCTCAGAGGACTTAGATGGCTGCTCCTCCTTCTCCTGAACAGACAGATGGAAACAAGTGGTCAGACGAGGATGCAACGGATCTTTACATTTAAATTGAATTTAACAGATGTAGTTTTTACAACGGCATGCACCATATAAGGGTCCTAGATCATGATTGCAACTTTTAAAGCCGTTTTGCTAGCTTACATTTTCTAAAAGAGGACAATCTGTATATTAAACACTACAACCTACTGAAAGCACTGTACTTCAGTCCCTCACAGCCTCAATTTCATTCATCTCAATTATTAAATATAAACCTGACTGACTATATGCAGTATTTTTATTTATGCAAGTATTTCCTGCCTTTGTGGAGTCAAGTGTGACAACTGCAGTCAGCCTATTATTTTTATTTCCGAAGAATAAAAGATTAAACCCATGAACATGATTGGAGAGTCACTGACTTGCTCACTCATAACCTGCACCATTAACACAGAACAATTCTCTAAGTAACTACTGATGACACTGCTGCTGACTTACAAAGTGTTTTTTTATTTTTAAGATCATCTGTAACTTTTGAAGAAGTTTTTTTTCCATGTGTCCATTTTAAGCATTACCAGTAGCCTAAGTAAGAACACTGTGCACTAAGAAAATAAAACATCAAAAAACACGAAAAGTATTCTCGTAGCTTCGTAAAGTGACGGTTACGTCCTTGCTGCATTTCTGGACCTCGGTCATGGTAGTTTCCTTGCCGTCTATGGGACGGTCAGAGAGCTCTCCAAGTTCATAAAAACCATCTTGAATGTTTTTCGAAGACAAACAAAAGGTCTTGCCGTTTTGGAGCAATATGAAGGTGGGTAGGTAATGAAAAAAATGCTCAAAATATATTTAACATTTTGATTGTAGCATCCACTTGCCAATCCATCTGGTACCAAATCAAACCAGAGCCTCCTGTTTTCCAAGTTTGAATGACTAAGTGGAGGAAAAGTCCCGGCATGGTCACGATAACTAGTAGTGTGACTCAAAGCCAGAGGTTTGTGTGACTCAACTGGCCAGGTTCCTGTGGACATGTTTGAATGAGGAAAACTACACTCCAGTGCTAGAACGTGCCTCATGTGAGAGGAATGCAGCACAAAGACACAGGGCTGATGACTACACTGTGAGCTGTCGAGGAAACAGGGGGCGGCACGGGGCTCTGCCTGATTACATGCCAAACTGACTTAACAGCAAAATAAAAGGCTTCAAGATATTTGATCTACTCTTATAAACAAGACCTACAAGAGAAATGAAGGGGGAGAAAGAACTACAAGAAATCCCTCGTGAGAAGCAGCCAAATATTTTCGTTGTTGCCCATGGCAACTTCCCACCAAACAAACACCCGTTCAGCCTTGTGGTTTTCGCTATTAATGCACATAAAATGCACTAAACGGAAGACAAATGAAAACTCACTGCTTTCTTGGGCCGTCCTCGGCGTTTCGTCCCTGCAGGTGCCGAAGCCGTTGCTGTTTTCTGAAAGAAAAAAAAGAGAATATAAACATTGTGCTACACATGCAGTTGAGCACCAGAGGGTGCTGTCGGGCTCGTGTTGGCACGCAGCCCAGGGGCAGAGAGTTCATTGGCTATTATATTGGAAACGGACATGAGCAGCACGCAGTGCACTTCAGTTCGCCAGCCACCTGGTCCGGAGCTGAGAGACAGCTGGTACAAGCGGGCGAGAGAAACTGCAACACGCGCAACGCACACACAAACAAAGGGAAGGGGTGGTGTGTGTGCAGGGGGAAGGGTCGGTGGGTCAGCTGTCATCATAACAATAGATAGAGGGGAAGGAAGGGTAGAAGCAGGGGGTGGGGTTATCTCAGAGACTGCTCTGCTGCCTGTGCACCTGCAACGCACAGCGCCTGCTACGCCACAGGAAGCCAGCAGGAAGTCAAAAGATTCAACCTGAATTCAGCAACTGGTTTATTCTGCACGCTCTGACAAAAACAAACTGATCAGGTCACACTATTAAAAAGACAAAATAAAAGTGAAGAGCTAAGAAGCTGAATATAAACAAGCATGTTTACGTTTAGGCAAATAAAGCAAATTGGGCATAATTCCACTTATAATTAGAAATGTTCCAAAAGTAGTGATTTGCAGTGATTCCATAGAATCACCACATCATGGGTCGGTTGCATAAAAGGATAAGACTAGTCATAAAAGGTAATCAGTTAAATGTTTCTTTAAGACTGGTCACACTGGACTGGACAGTTTTTTTAAATTCAGTTACATAATTTATATTAGTCTAAGGTAAATACAAAAAAAAAAAAAAAAAAAAAAGTAACTCTTAACAAGACACCGTCTTAACATGAAGGCTAAGTTTATGCAACTGGCCCCAGTTTTCAAAAAGAGCCTTAGGTCACACTTTATATTAAGTTGTCTTCACTACTACGTACTTGCATCAATAAATAAGCACAATATTATTTTGCAGAACACTTTTGCTGTTATTGAGGTTAGATATGGTTAGGGACAGGTTTGGTGGTATGGGTAGGTTTAAGGGCGAGGTAAGGTGCGAGGAATCAACCGTTTATATGTTATAAATGTTTTTACAGAAATTATTTACTACTACATACAGGTATTTTTAAAAATGTAAGTACAATGTAAAAACACATAAGTGCACTGTACCAAATGACTACAGAGTAAATGTACAGAGTAGTTAAAGACACCTAAGATCCTTACACTAAACAGTTCTTAGAAGAATCTTTGGTTAGACTTTCTTTTAAGGTGTCCTTGTTACACTCAATACACAAGTACAAATTAACGACATGTACATACCATATAGTTAGGAATAGGGTTCAGCTTAGGGTTACTTAATCTAGTGTTATAACAGTAAATGTAACATCTGTAACAGTAACACCTTAAAATACTGTTAACAACAGTTCTTTGATTACACTTTAAAGTGTCCCTGTTAAAGTGTAGTTGTGCATTAAATTATCAAGGAATATTAATTAACTACACTTACTATACGGTTAGGGCAAGGATTAGGGCTTGAGTTAGGAGTACTTGCATGTAATTATGCATAATTTATTGTTGTTATAGTAAGTAGTACATTTACCAAGGAAATCTTAAAATAGACTTATCAAAACTTTTTCTTTATGTGAGGAAAAAACCCAGTCTCTATAAAGAACTTTGTGTAATTCTGTGGAAATGTTCTTTATGGGACCACAGACACCAATAAGAACTTTTGATTGTTAGCGTGTAAACTCAGAGGGCCGGAAGACAGATGCAGGTTTGTTGGTTTGTCTTTGATGGCAATATAGTTGTGCACAAAACCACCAAGATATTTCTACTCACTTTGCCCCGAGATGCAGTGGAGCTCGGCTTGTTCTTGCTGCCCTTTGGTCTTCCTCTAGGTCTCTTCGGTGTGGGAGATCCACTTGCCTCCTGCTGCAAGAACATTGAAAATGAGAATCAGAAACAACAACAAAAAATATCTGTGCACAAACATGAGTCGACTGTGGGTTTCCACATGCTACTGGAGGATAATTTATACAGCATCTGCTGCTCATAGTTAACACAACTGGTTGCTACTTTAAGACCAACAGGTGGCATACAGTCATTGGTTGCCAAAAGAGAACCGAATACACTGCAGACCACCACAACCCAACTATACCAGTGTTATACCAGTTACATGAGCCGCTCAGGGTCAGTGTAAGGAATATTTCCTGTCAGACATATGATGCAATTGGATAGTGCAAGCCAACTGCAAATAATGCAATGCATGTCAAGTCTGCTTCTGTCTTCTCAAGGACAGGAAACCAAGTTTACGTCAATGTAACATCTACGTCATTTGATTTACAGAGAAGAGAGCGTGATGGAACAGCACACTTGTTAACATTTATAACATTCATTTGACTCTTTTACAACTACACAATGCAAGAGTTGAAGGAAAACCGTAAAACTAACTTGAAAAAACAACCGGCTTAAAACATACTAACCTGTTAGAGCCATTACCTTGCTGGCTTTTTAAGTATGTCAAACATAAATGTGATCTACTTGAATAAATATTAATATATGAAATACTTATAAATTAACAGATGCACAAATGACATGTATTTGTTTTTTTCTGTAACGCGTTATTAGTGTACTTATTCTTTTGTAACATAGTAAAAAGCTATGACTTTACATAAATATTAGAAATAAACATACAGACTAAAAAAAGCTAAGACAGTGGTGCTTAATAAGTAATCCATCTTGTTGTATGATGGTGGCCATGGATTACTACTCAAAGGCTCTGATTACATGGGTGAGTAATAGAAACTTTAAACCCAATGCACTCTTGAGGCCCAATGACTGACAGCCAAACGAACCAATCAGATGCTGGCATTTCCCAGCGGCCAATCAGTGAGCAGCTGAAACATTAAGTGGGTTATTGCTGGTTTAAAGAGATCATGTTACAGGCCTTGGTCATTCTACCACTGGGTGACCATTGCACATGTTAAGCGTGTGCAATTGAGTTGAAGATGCTCCAAAACAAAGATCTTAATATAGCCTATTAGTTAAGAGCTTTACGAGATTAGTAGCAGTTCAAAAAATGGTTTGGATTTCCTCAGCCCAATCAAAATCACTTTTATTTATATAGCGCTTTTAACAATACAGATTGTAGAAAAGCACTGAACATTATCAAATAGGAGAACGGAGTGATGGTAATGTATAATGACGAGATTAACCTATTAATTTATTAAATATGCAAGACCTCAAAAAATAAAACGCTTGCGAGCATAATTTAATTTAGCCCAAAACACAAAATAAAGGCAGCGTTTTGGTCTCATCAATATGAAAGATACCGGCCCACCTAGAACCAGAACACCCCCATACAAAGCAATGCAATACCTGTGGGTGTTTTCGTGGTCTTCCACGTCCTCTCTTCTCTGCTCCGTCTTTCTCTTTAGGAGCCACTGTGTCCTTGCCAGAATCACTCATTTTGTTCTACTGGAAAGCTGCATGCAAAGAGAGTCGCTCGATAAGCACACTCGATCACAAACACGATATCTGGTGAAAGCACATAAACTTCCAATAAATTACAAGGCGCTCGTTTGGTAAAAAGTAGAAATTAACTTTAAAGGGAGCGTAATGAACGAGCGCTCTGAACGACCGGCTTCCCGTTTGTTTACAACACGCGCTAGGCCTGAGCTCGCTCTAATTCAAACCCGACACAATGTCGACTTCAAACAAAAAAAAACCCATTGAATTGAGGCAAGTCCGTTTAAACAATTGGATTTTAATACCTTAAAATAGCAGATCTGAAATCCGTTCGCTGTGCAGCGGCGGAGCTTTAAAAAGAGAAAGCTAAGAGGCGCACGGTTTCTACGGATACCCCGCGGTTCCAGTGCGAACCGGAACACGAACACAGCGCGCGATTCGCGCCCTTTTAAATCCCCGAGCGCGTGAAAACACGATTCTGTTGTTTACACTGCGAAGAGCATTAATCGACTAAGAAAACAGAAATAACAAACGAAACGAAGCTTAAGACCATTGCTTTTGTTCAAGGATGTTTGAACGGTTTTAGACCAAACGATTTTAGTCCTTTGTTTCGGAACCACAAAAGTAAAATTTTATAAGAATTGCGATGTTTGGTTAAAATAAAAACAAAGTTTCTTAGAGAAAAGAGTGGACTACGTTAACTTACTATAACTTTGCGTAAGTAATGAGATTAATCGAAAAACGCGCCACAGGAGCCCGCCAATCTTTTAGTGTTTGTTAATCCCGTTCAAATGTGCCTCAAAACAAACAAATCACTCCCATTTTTGTTTTGTTCGTGCAGAAAATGAAACATGACTAAAGCTAGCCTTGAAATAAAAGAGAGCGATTTTAAACATACCCTTTTAAAAGGAGCAGTCGGGACGCCGTCCAAAGCGTGTAAAGCCGCGCGGTCTGCGAGCTGCGAATGAATGAAACAACAATCGCCTTCGGGAGTTTCAGAGGCATTTCACTGGGACCTCCACACCGGAAATAGATGAGGGCGGAGAAAGCAAAGAGGACGTGTGTTTGAATTGTCACCAGCCAATCAGCTGCGTCGGCGACAGAGTCCTGCCCATAGACTATGGTCCGGCCAATACCCTTTTTATTTTAGCGCTATTTTAAAATCACAAGCAAAATATACACATTTCCAGCAGAAAGATTTTTTTCCCATTGTACAGTTAAAAAAAACAATAAATTTCGAAGACATACATAAAAAATAATAACGTTTTGTATAACAACAACGAAAAATGTTTCCATGTAACGATCCCATGAGTTTTTATGTAACTTACGCCGTATGCGTTTTTCGTTTCAACAAACTTTTTTTTTTTTTTATATTTTAATGCTTGGATGAAAGGCCAATGTAGCAAGTTCAGAAATTACTCATAAAACCATAATGGTTTAATGAATCATCTTTTAGTTCCCTAAAATATTTAATTGACCAGAATTTGCTTTTTGTAAGTGCAATTGCTTTAAAGAAAAAATTCTGTAATAATTTAGTTACGTGCATATTCTTACTATGCAAAACAAAAGAAGGTATTTTCGAAGAACATCTGGGAATAGCTGCATAAACATAGTGATATGTTAAAAACTAGTTTGACCAACTAGCAGTTAACCATGTAAATCAAGCTTGAGCTACTTATTGTGGAGAAAACAAGTATATGCAACACTATCAGAAATAAAAGCTGTCACTGGGGCGGAACCTTTTCAAAAGGTACACTTTTGTACGTATTAGGTTCAAATAATAATATGTACCTTTAAGGTACAAAACAGACCCTTTAGGTACAAACATTTACCCTTTGAAAGGTACCACCTCAGTGACAGCTTTTGTACCTTTATTTCTGAGAGTGTATAAGGTTTGTCCACACAACAATGAAAAATAACTATATGGATTTATAACAACATCGGGGTGAATAAATGATGTCAGAACTGGGTGAACCAACCCTTAATTCTTAGTAATCTCAAACTATTGGAAGTCATTGAAATTCATTGATCAGATGTGAGAACCAGCCAAAGAACATATTCATAATCAAGACCAACATTACTCACATAATGCACTTAAAGTGACATTCTCACATTTAAGATCAGTGCAGCAGGTTAATGAACAGCAGCATGGATTCTAACGTCTTCCACAAACCGGCAGATAATTTCTAAGTATCCTGGGATGTTCATTTGCTTCTCCTTCACCTCTTAAAAGGGTTAGTTCACTCAAAAATAAAAACCCATAAGACCTTCGTTCATTTACATTTTTTTTTACATTTATTCATTGAGCAGACGCTTTTATCCAAAGCGACTTACAGGTGGGGAAAACAACAAGTCATACAGAGGCAAAAACAACGAAGTGCTCATAATACCGTACATCAGGCATCTTTGGAACACAAATTAAGATGTTCCTCTTGGTGTAAACAACCACAGATTATGTATATATGCATGCTTTTCCCCGGATGTAAACAAGGTTACATCATATGTTAAAGCTTGCATGTATGTTGCATTGTATGGAGGGTCAGATGGCTCTCTGATTTCATTAAAAATATCTTAATTTGTGTTCTGAAGATGAACGAAAGTCTTACGGGGTTTGAAACGACACAAGGGTGAGTAATTAATGACAGAATTTTCATTTTTGAGTAAACTAACCCTTTAAATGGCCTGAAGAAGTGCACAATACATGGCATTTGTGGGGTCCAATTAAAGTTACTTTGGTTTGTCTCTCACAGAATTGTAACATTTATACTGATCTAGAAATGTTTTTATGCACTATGAAAAATAACTCTGACATCATCACGCATGCATAGAAAGAGAAGCTTTAAAAAGATAAAATACTGTGACTTGTGAAAGGTTGGTCTTTTCCTGTTGAAGGCTGTAGGCAAATGTTGCTTTACATTTACAAGACAAAGCAAGGTGCAGTGCTGCAGCTATCAACACCCTGCTTTGGTCAATATGCATATTGTGTTGCAAATAGGAGTAAAAGCACAGCACTATTTAGCACAGCATTTCACTGACCTGTGATTTCACAATGGGCCATTTGGTGTACCCAGACATCTTTTAAATGCAAAACCACGCCACTTATATAGCATGCAAATAACATGACTAATTCACCCATTCTTGCTGTTTACAGACGAGTCACTGTGAGTCAGTGAGTATGCTCTAATCAAATTCTGATCCCCCTGAATTAAATATAGAGGAGTCGTTCTGGAATCTGAAACTGAAAGAATTTAGTCAATTAAAGAGGGAGGGTTGGATGACAAACGGACAAAACATTCATCAGCTTCCTGTCTAACTATTAAACTTCTTTGAGGCTGTTCTTTTTGAGGCATTTGTCATGTTCACATATATACTTCGAGCAACACACAGAGGAAGAAGTATGAATGAACAGCTGTAATATTTTTTTCTGCTCAGCATGTGCTCTTCTGGCACTCTTAACTACTCGCTTATTTTCTCCATGCCCTTCCTGCCGTGTCTTCCATCCCCCACGCCCCTCACACACCCACACTATGAGCAATTCACAAAAATTCACCCTCTCGCATTACGCCTTAAACCACCATATGGGTACAATTGAAATAATAAATAATAACAATAGGACTTAACTTTTATTATTGGGTTTTCACAAAACAAGGTAAAGGTAGATGAGTAATAAAAATAAATTCAAACAATAGCAGTGAAAACTAAATTAAATACAAAAAAAAAATTGATTAGCATCTGATAAAATGTTTAAAAATTTCTGAATTCTTGTATACACTCTGAAACTATAAAAGCTCATTATACAAACATGTTAATGCTGTGTGTAGATTTGCCATTCTGCCTTCTATTATAGAGGACAGGAAGTTAAATGTTTGTGAAATATTTGAGATATTTGTCAAAAATATTGGTAGAATGGTAATTAATTGGTATCATTTATTATGTTTTCATATCTGAAGTCACTGTGGTTTAGCAAATATGTACATTTGTGTATATGTATATATTTGTAGCCTGTTAAAAAAAAAATAATAATAAAAATTAGCATATAGATTGTTGATGATATTGTTAAGTTAAACACTTAATGTAGTTTGAGTCTCTTGTCCCATCTGGAATCTACCAAAAGATGGTTTCTGAAAGTTAACCTTTCCACACAGATTGATTGAAGACATTGGGGCAGTTTCCCGGACAGGGTTTAAGACTAGTCCTAGATTAAAACGATTGTTAGAGCTGTCTAAACTGGAAAAAGCTTGCACCGAGATATCTTAAAATACATGATTGGCATTGTTTGGTCTTAAAATGCTCAATGGCATTTTTGTAAGAAATGTTTTTTTTTTTAAATTCTTAAATGTCCTAAATTAGCAAAGGTTGTCAAACCAGGACTAGACCTTTGCTAATTTAGGACATTTAAAAACTGCCCCATAATATTTAATATCACATATAGTGTCAACAATTAAACCATACTGGAAGCATTGTTGTTTTGTTTTTGTTTTTTTGCCACTGTAAAAAATGAATGAATAAAATAGGAAAGGTAGAGACTATCTCCTATCGTGGCTTTAGAAAACGTTACTTTTATTACACAAGTTTATAGACCACATTTAAAATACGTTCATAAGATTTTCTTGACGGTCACAGTCGCCATATAGCCTATCTGTGTAGACTCAAAACTCTGGACAGTCTGCAAAAGAAAGTCGTACATGAGCGTAAACAATTGAAATGCCTTTTTTGGTGAACTATTTCTTCAGCAGTTTCGCTTTTCCACAGTCGATTCGCAAACCTTCACTCCTCAGATACTGTCTCGTAGAGTTTGCAGTGTTTCTCTGTTTCTGTAGCAGTCGGAGCTAATCACAGCCGGCTGCCGCGGTCTCGGAGCCGCATCTCCGTCGGTTCTGTGTGGGCTTCTCAAGAGTTTGACTCACACACTTCCCCATTACCATTCGTACACAAACACGGTGGGCTGGCCCGCGGACAGAGAGCGAACATTTATTTTCTGAATGAAAGCAGAGGAAGGAAACGGAGCACAGAAACAATCCCCCGCCATTTTTTCGAATCTGATTCACTATTACTGAGTCAACTCTGAGTCAGGAGAGCGCAGGAAACTCTGATTCTCGCAGGGCACACGTTTATACAAAAATCATAGAACACAGATGCAAATCAAAGGACAACGATGTGAATAAACACCTCAAAGCTGCTCCCTCATTTTATTGTAATTTATCATCGGTAATTACATGATATAACACACATCTCTTTGTTTAGAACAGTGAAGTTAAGCACGTGGCTCTTGAGTGCCCTACGAATCATTAAACTGGTTTATGAAGGGGTTCAAATATTGTTGTAATATTGAGCAATTTAGCTATTCAGTGGCAGACGTAGTCTTTATTTTCTTTGCAGCAACTTAGTTTATATTTAATAAGTTTAATAAGTTTTGACTCTGTAAAAGAAAGTTATTTTGGAATTTAATACTGGATGTGTAAGTTATTTAGGCTAAATCTTTTGTTTGTGCCAACTCTCCCAAACGTGGTTGCCACATGTTTAAAATAAAATACATTTGGACACTTTAAAATTACAGATTATTATATGAGTTATAATATTAAACATAAACAGCTCCGTTGTTAACCTCCTACTGGCAACACAGACTGGATTCACACTATCCAAATTATGTAAAAACTTTATTGAAAAACAAATTTTAACCAGTTCTGAATGAAGTAAACAATTTAAAGTGGAACCACGAACCACCCAACTCTGCTAAAGAAGAGCGTTTAAGTACTTTTTTTTTTTTAATAGACAAGTGCTATTTTAAATAGCATGACATTTAAAGCCATAAAATTGTATTAAACACCTTAATTGGTATAATAAAAGAAATAATTATGATAATAATCTGTTGAACATTGTGAAACATAACCCAAATGTACCAAATCATCCCAAAGAAAATTCCCAGAAAATGCAAACCTAATCAGTCCAGAAATTCAGAATGAGGGACTTGTGCAGCCTCATTATATAATTATTATATTACATAGAGCGAAAGGTCAGGACAAAGATACACAAGATGATTTACACTAAGTTAAGGGGCAGAGCCATACATTGTTAACATCCGGGTATTAGCTCAAATCTAATCAACTCTCTTTTTCTAGACTAATCATGACCCTATATTATATATTAATATAACATGATAAAGTGTTGTAAAATACATTAGGACTGAAGGACCAGCACCACATCCTCTTGTGTTTAAAGAATTTATTTTTTACTATTATCAACACACACACATTATCTGGTGTAGCTGTAACAATATGGCAAAGCTGGGTCAGAAGACTGAAATAAGAGGTTGAAATTAGATTCTTATAACACATTCCTGTTTATTTATTTGTGACATAACTGTTGAATTTTGATGTTATATGTAATAAAATATCTTCCTCTGTGTTCAGGTGTGACTGTGGTAAAATGAATGCAAAAAACAATGACATTTCAGACCTGTAAAACTATAAAGATGTCTTCAAGAATGTCTAAATCAGAGGTATAAATATTTGAGTAAATGTATTTAATTACTGTACTTGAGTGTCTTCTTGAATAGCTCTACTTAGTATCAAGGATCAAACATAAATTTTTTGAATTTGTTCTCTTTACTTCACTACATTTGTCAAGAGTTTTGTTTTTTTTATCTACGAGTGCTTCTCAAAGGGAAGGCTTCCTATCTCGTCTGCCATGTCATCAAAAGTCTCAATCAGAAGGATCCTTGGAAAGCAGCCTTTGTTTCACGTCCTTCGTTCAGCTGAGTTTGAAGGATGCATGGGATGTATGCTTTATGACCTACTATCACCCACAATCCCTAATGAAAATAAACTGACAAAACACGAGTCACGACTGAGTCTGAATTTATTCTTAATTTTATTTTAGTTTTAGAAAATGAACATGGTTGCTCTCTTCACAAATAAACTCTTTTTATATGTTTATAGTGCATCATCGAGCCTATATTTACAATTATTAATACTTAAATGCTATAAACATTTTTATTTTAAATTATTACATTTTTACTATTAAAAGCCTTTTTCTCAAGTTGTTTTGGATTCAGTGACTCTTTAGACCTCTGCCAGTAGGTGGCAGCAAGTCATTTTCGTTACAGTATTTCTGAATTGCTAAAACACTAAAATCCATTTGCAAAACCAAAGTTGCAAGTGCACAAACCACTTTATTGATTGAATCACACAGTGAAACTGTAAACACATTGTCATTGACAAGGCACATGTAGCACTGTCGTGCACTCAGAGTGGCACAACACAGCCACAAAAGTGAAACACAAACAACACACGGTTGTCATCGGTAACACACAAGCACACAAAATTTAACACACATGTTTCAAATCAGTAATGTGTTGGACCTAATCAATAATCAGGATATAAAGCCATGTGAAATCCAAATGGCATGTGTGATTTTCACAATGGAGGGCGGAAGAGAAGGAGGAAGTGGAGGACGAGACAGAAGAGGAAACAGCGGAGGAAGAGACAGAGGAGGAGGAAGAGACAGAAGAGGGAGGGGGGGTAGGGGGAGGAAGAAGAAGCTACTCCATCATTTCCAGTGAAATTGGAGCAACAATCATACACCATGTTCTGGTTCTTGGAATGAGTATGAGGGAAGCAGGACTATGTGTTCAACCAAATATAAGCAGGTTCTCTGTGGCCTCCATTGTCAGGACATTCAGAGAAGAGAACAGGTAAGTGTACTATCATTTGTGGTCCCTCAAACTTTCAGTACAGTGTGTACAATTGTGGAACGTCTCAGTAAATTACTGTAACATATTGGCCCTTTTCTAGCAGTATTACATTAAAACTAATAGTACTACTAAAAGAATAGTATTTTATGTATTGTACATATTTGGTGACATGTCAATGCATTAGGCCTGTCTGTACAATTCTAACAAGAGGTTTTATTTGCTAGAATTGAAAGACTGCCACATGCCGGTGGAAGGAGGGGTATGTTCTCACAAGGTTATTCACCGCCATGTGACTTTAGGGCCTTACAACACTGCCCATCTTATAACGTTTCTGTATGCTCAACAGGAAGCATTACTGTGACGTGAAGAGAGAGGTGATGAGCAGGCAGAGCATCCCATGTGTGGTAATCTGGGACAATGTGAACTTTCACAGTGGTCCTAGAATCTGTGAGTGGTTTGAAAATAACCCACGTTTTATAAGTGCAGTCAATGGATGCAGCATGTGACGACATTGGAGTGGAAGCGATTCAAGGTTGTATTCGGCATGCTAAAGGATTCTTTCCCCGTTGTTTAGCAAAGGACAGGATTGCCTGTGACGTTGATGAGGTCCTGTGGCCTGACCATGCCCAGAGGCATGATGCTGAGGCAGAATGATTCCAAGACATCGCTTGCTATCGATCTGCTGCATTTTTTTGTTTGTGACTACATTTATGTGTGTGCAGGATTGTGCAAATACTTCATAATAAATATTTTTCCCCCCTGCTCTGCCCTCTTTATGCATTAGCTGGATGTGTGTGTTATCTGAAAACCGTGTTTGGTTTTGGGTAAAGATAGTTCTGAATCAATTGTTTGATATAGTTTGGAGATTTGTGTTTAAGGTTTTGAGAAAGTGAGAGAAACATTCAAATAATGTCTTTTAAGCAATTTAGAAATACTGTAAAGAAAGCAAATAAAAATGCTGTATTACAACAAGATGTTTGTATTAAAAGAAGTTCAGCAATATCTAGAGCAAGAATTCATGTCAGAGATACATGTTTTTGCAGAGAGTTCTAAGGATTCTGAAGGACTTCAAGATGGTGAGAAATAAGATTCTCTGGTCTGATGAGACCAAGATAGAACTTTTTGGCCTTAAATCTAAGAGGTATGTGTGGAGAAAACCAGGCTCTGCTCATCACCTGTCCAATACAGTCCCAACAGTGAAGCATGGTGGTGCAGCATCATGCTGTCGGGTGTTTTTCAGCTGCAGGGACAGGACGACTGGTTGTAATCGAGGGAAAGATGGATGCGGCTATGTACAGGGATATCCTGGACCAAAACCTTCTCCAGAGTGCTCAGGACCTCAGACTGGGCCGAAGGTTTACCTTCCAACAAGACAATGACCTCAAGCACACAGCTAAAATAACCACAACAACTGTGACTGTTCTTGAAAGACCCAGCCAGAGCTCTGACTTGAACCCAATTAACTTTAACCATCCAACCTGACAGAACAGGAGAGTATCTGCAAGGAGGAATGGCCGAGGATCCCCAAATCCAGGTGTGAAAAACTTGTGCTCAAAAGGGTGCTTCTACGAAATATTAAGGGTCTGAATCTAAATCTGCAAAAATGTCAACAATGTGTTTCTCTGTCAATATGGGGTGCTTTGTGTACATTAATGAGGAAAATTTAACTTAAATGATTTAAGCATATGGCTTCAATATAACAAAAAAAGTTAAATTTAAGGGGGTCTGAATACTTTGCGTACAAACTGTATATATATAAATCTTTGAACAAAAGAAAATGCTGTAGCTCCCTGTATGTTGTATTGGGATGTGTTAAAGCACTCAACTGTGTCTGAAAACCAATGATTAAATACAGGTCAAAAGCTACACGTCAGGTAGACGTCATGCGACCCAACGCTGCAGACGGAGTGCTGCACTGCACGCGTGACGCGCCCGTCAGGACTGCGGTGGAATAATGACGCAGACAACGAGTCGACCAATCAGAGCCTTTGTTTATGCATGCAGCGAGTTTAATTTCTACGTCGCGCTTTCGCAGTGTAGACAGCTGCGGTGTTGCGTCGCGTCGCATGCGGTGTATTCGGGGTGTTACCTCGCCACCACTTTTAAGTGCATTCTAGTGTATGGCAAGTGGATTAAATATTTTCTACTGCACCACTAACTACTTCCAGAACTACGACCGAACCGATTTTTAACCTATCCACATTTAACCTTTAGTGGCACAAAGCACCGCAGGAGACGCAGAGTCAGTGTTTGACATAAGCATGGCTGAGCGCGGGACGTGCGCACCTCTCGTAAATCACAGCGCGTCTTTACCTGGAGAAAACAGGCAATATTTGACTCCGGTTAGTGAGGCTGAATGAGAAGACGATGGACGGCCGGACCGAGAATCCGACGAAGGCAGCAGGCTATCTGAAGGAGCTGAATAAGATCATAGAGACGCAGCAGACGCTGCTGGAGCGGCAGAAGAGGCGCATCTTTGAGCTGGAGCAGCATGTGTCCGATCTGTGCGCCGAGAACAGCCGCCTGAGACACGAGTACCAGCGGCATCTGCTCACCTGCAGACTGCGCTCCATCCAGGAAAACAGCCCGCAACAGCAGTAAGACCCTCTATTACACTTCCGTCAAAACCTGCTTCTTAATGTAAGCAAATATTGGAAGGTGAACGAATACACCGTGACAAGACGCTTATTAAAGCAAGATATTATTTATAGGCTACATACTGTATTGCTTTTAGAGTTTGTCCCATTTGTGTTTGGCTAGTTTGATTTTGAAAAATACATAATTGCAGTGTATGGTACATCTAGAATAGCCTACTATTAAAGTATGTTATGCTTTTTTCCCAACAGCTGTAGTCTCCCAGCTTGATCATAATGTGACCAAAACTATATAAAAAGACCTACAGATCTGAACAACCGGCTCAGGCTGGTTTTAGGTTTAGATACCGTCAAGTTAGACTAACTAAGCTATTTTCTGAATTAAAACTGGCATTCTGAATTGGTGTTTAATAATCCGAAGAGACCAAAGAGATCCACTTAGCAAGCTCCAAGCAGCAGTATTGCAGATGCTGGTTAAATCTGCTGAAATCAGCAATCCAGTCAAGGCAAAATAAGCACCAAGTGATAATGAATTTTCTAATGTTTGTTATGAGGGACCTCCACGGTTTAGATGTTCACGAGGTCTAGGAAACCCTCGTCTACTCCTGTATTTCACACCTATGCTGCAACTTCAAAAACATGTCAGGTGAGATACCCCGTAAATGATCCGTAAAATAAAATAGTTCATGAGTCCAAAAAAAAATTTAAATCTGGGAAATGCTGACATATTGCTTAGCTAATGCAATTCATAAAATATATTGTTATAATTTTTTGGTAATTAAATTTTTAAATGATCATTTTTGTACTAAATAAAAGATGTTACAACCATAATTTCTTACATTAGATATTTTGATAACATAATAATCAGACAAATTATTCATCTAACTGATATTGATAAACTAACTATTTTTTGACACCTATTTACAGCAGATTAAATCTATAGAAAGTCCATCTGCGTTTTCCTTTTTGTGGCAGTTATTCTGAGACATTTTCACAAATGGGTTACCCTTACAAATATACTTTAAGTAGATACAGTTCCTCATATCGCTTCATGTGAGGAACAAACAGACATGTAGAGGGTTATGTCTAATACGGGAAGCCAGCGGTAAATCAGAGCGGTAGTCAATGTGTTTATTGCCGCTTTTCTCTTGGAGTGGCCTGGTGTTTATTCAAGCAGTGCAGTGGGCAGCTGAGAGGAGACTTACCTCTAATGGCTTCTGTTCTAGTGTTACAGTCCTGAGATCCGTCCAGCATGACGTTTGCATTCAGTCAGACCTTTGAAGCCAATATGTCTGTTAATAATTCATAGTTTTAACCCTCTCTGGAGCTGATATTTGATATTAGAACACAATAAAATATGAGCTGGGTCCCGGTACGGTTCTGCAGCTGTGACGTCAAAACCAGGAAGACTAATAAATTAAGGTTTCCTAAGTTTTTTTATGCTCAGTGCTACTCTAAATGTGTTTTGGATGTGTTCTTCCCTACAAATCTAGGCTTGTTTTTGTGTCTTGTAGATCAGAATGTGGGAGTACAAGAATCGTCAGGTATGTTGTGTGTTTGCTTCTGTCGTACTGGTGAATGTTGTCTGATTTTTCAAACATTTTAACCTTGTGGATCATGAACCACGCTACTCTGTGAGTGGTTGCGCCTTCGGTGACAGCAGCTGTCCCGGTCCGCATCCTCTCGTATGTAACTGGAGCAGCACCAGCTGGGACGCTCTGCTGCAGACCCTAGTGTCTGGAGTCTGTGTTGTGTTTCTGTCTACAGAAGACATGCCTCTCTTCCTGTGGAGATGACAGACAGTCCCAGCAGCCTCAGATCAGCCGCGTGCAGAAGAACTGTGCCGTGCCGACAGTGGAAGTCTGCATCCTTCGGGTACAGTAAACGCTCGTCTCTGTTGACATCACATCGTATACTGTTTGCATACTAGAACTTTATTATTTTATTAGTGACATCCGATCAAAAGCCGTACAGTTGTACACCGTTTGGCTACTTATTTGATGCCATATGGAGCACAAAAGCAGTCATAATTAGCAGTGATATTTTGTAACAATAGTACATTGTATGGCACATTACTAAACACACCCAAAAAACGATACCTATATGAATAATACTGAATGATAATGAACAGAAGAAATGTAAAGTTTGACTGTGTGATCAGGTAAACACTAGTGGTCAGGTAGATTCATTTCATGCTGTATGTCACTCTGACACCAGGATGTGTGATGAGAAATGAGCTCAGGGAGGATGTGGGAGTCATTTAATGGTCATCATGAAATGTCACATTTCCAGTTCTTCATTTGTCTTTGACTGTGTAAATTTGTTTCTGTGAAAGAAACCAGTAGGCAAATGAGCCTTTTTGGCTGAATCTGGACAAGTGTGGATCTCTTCCATATATTTGATCAGTGTTGTGCAAGTTACTTCCAAACTGTAATGCATTTAATTACTTCTTACTGTTATTTAAAAGTAATGCCTTACATTACAATATCACTGATTCACGGTTGTAATGCGTTACATACTCCTGTATTACTTTTGAGTTACTCTCACCAAAATAACTACAGAGAGCGATCCGTCAGCGCAGCTGAAGAGTTCTGCTTTCAAGTACACGCTATAGACTAAAGCTCGTCACAGCATCAGCAAAAATAGCGTAATTACCAGCAAAATAGTAGGAAAATATTTAAATTATTTAGAGTTTTCCGAGTTCGTGTCACAAAGCTTTAGTGAAATCATAATGAAAGAGTTTTTGTTTTAGATTATTTTTTTTGTTAAGTGGTCATTTAAAGCTTTTTTTTGTATTTATGTCTTTTTTCGCTGCGTTTCGGCTCATTTTCGTGAAGCGCTCCTGTTCAAGATATTGTCAGTGTAGACCCTTTGCTGTTCTGAATGATGTAATACTAGTAAAATAATAAAATGAGTGCATGGCCGTGTCGTTTGCACTGAGGGGGTTTAACGTTTAAACATTGTTATATGCTTGAAATCTTTTTATTGCATTGTAGGCCAGTTATGATGATTTGAAAAGGTTAAATTGATCAAACATAGTTTATGATCAGCATTGTCTGCCGCTGGCCACTTCGTCATCAAAAAAAAAAATTCAAACTTATATTTAAAGAACAAAAATGCTCCAAGCATTTCTCTAAATGAACTTGGCCTCCGAGCTGGAACACAGAGGACGAAATCATGCCACTTTTCCACTGTTGGGTCAGTAGCCTCACGACACTCCTGTAAAACCTGCCCTAAATACACCTTCACTTGACCCCTTCACACATACAAGGTTACCCCAGCGAGAGCGAGATCAATTAAATAAATCACTCTGCACATATATATATATTAGAAGCTGTCCTTTAGCATTCATTTACAAACACATGGATAATAACTGACCACGGACAGAAAATAGAGCTGAATTGCGACATTATTCGTTAATATCTTGTGTCTTTAAAAGTTTCGGCTATAAGTGTGTTGTTATGCAAGCATTAACATAATATATTGCTGAAACTTGATTAGTAATGCCTTACACTACTAATTTATCACTGTAATATATTACTTTTGCAACACTGCATTTAAAGCAAGAAAACTCAATAGAATTTGTATTGAGTTTTGCAGTCTGTGATTGACACTAATATGTGGCAGACTGGACTAATAATTGAAGGTGCTGTAAATGTATTAGTTTTTTTTTAAATCGTACACAAATAATGTTACTACTTGACAGATATCACTGATGCCTTGGAGGTCACTTTCTTTTTTTTTTTTTTTTTTCCCAGATATGATTTTCGCTTGTTTGCTTTTGAGTTGGCTGACATGCAGAATGGTTATAATATAATATGGTATATATTTAAAAAAACGATGTACTAAATATAGTTGAAATAACAGTACAGAGTGTTGGTCAAATCCGTGCATTAATTCTTCTTTATAAATGCCCATCAAATTAATTTGGGAACTGATATATACATGTCCACCCAATTTTTGGGGTATGATTGGAGTATGATTGCAAGTGTATTGTATCTTACATTGAGTGAACCGGTTATAGCGGTCTGTGTGTGTGCTGTCTGAAGCTGAGACTCATTTATTTGTTCTAATATCTGTATGTTGGTAAAACTTTATTGCCTTTTTAATGTAGAAATTCAAGCGGGGACTTTATTGGTATGCTTTTTCAGTAGCAGACATTTTAGCAATGAATGAAATGTTCGGTTCGAATGTGTTGAGATGTTTTGTGCAGCCCTTTTATGCTTCCAGATGTGTGACTTGAAGGTCACCTGAAGCTCATTAATTTTTCATGGATTTTTTCCTCCATGTTTTATTCTGTGCTTCTGCTCTTTTCACTGATTTGTGTTTAGTGGAAAGAAACTAACTCTGTGTCAGAAAGGTTCAATAAAAAAGGTGAAGCACCATCAGAAGCATTCGTAGCATAATCAGCAGAACGAGGGTTAAGACGTCTTTCGCAAATGCTGTTTCAAAGACTGCTTTAACAAAAAATAATTAATCAAGAAGGTCTGAAAAAGAAACCAATTTTATTTATTTAATTTATATACGCTACTTGTTTCTCTGACAGCATCAGCCTCATAACAATATCTTATATTCATTGGGTAAGTACTTGGGCAAAATAAATAAGCATTTCACAGTCAGTATTTTTTTCTTGTACCTGTCAATATTATTACGGTGAGCAGCTCTCATAATTTGCAGAAATTCATGAATTTGTGAAATGCAGAAATGATGTATACTTACACATTTACACATACTGTATGATGCATTGAATGAGATGAGAATATAGTCCAGTGTGTTAATGCAGGACACATGCGCTACTCAGCTCAGAGGAATAAACCGTCTGAAACAAAGCTGTGTCCTTCACGCTCATGGGACGAGCTGTCAGTGTGCCGCCGTTGACCAGAGAGAGACGGATTTTATTTGACCCAAATTCTGTTTTTCTGGATTCTGTTTTAGTAATTGAATTACTTTTTGATACTCAAAAAGCATGCAAATGTTTATATTTCTAAACAAATTATTATATAATTTACATTATTATTATTATTATTATATAATTAATTCTTATCGTATTATATATCATTTTATATCGTTTATATAACTTTATTTATGTCTTCATGTTTTATTATCTCTTGAATGCAGATTTCACCAGAAATACAATATTTTGGACAACAAGTGCTGCATTTTCAAGCAGAATGCATTCAGAAATCATATTCTTTCACCTGTAAATAATTGTACGAATAAATGAAATTGCATTCAGTAAAAAGAACAAACAGACACACACGTTTATACACATATGCACATATATACACACACATACTTTCTTTATATACGTATAGATAATGCACACTCACTCACACACACAGATTCATATATCGCTGGGTTATAGATCTATCCGCGACATAACTATTACATACTGTTTCTGTCACTCTCTAGCCTACTTCATCCCGATCAGATTTAGAATCGTGAAAACACCATCTACATGCATGATCTGCATATATATTATGATCTATATTTCTTCTTTCAGTTTATGACGATCAACGTTTTTCGAAACACGGTAGACCCAGGAAGTCCCGTTGCTCATTCAGGATATGTGCTTTCCTTACCATAATACACCTAAAACAGGGACTGCTGGACATTCATCAGTGACGTTTCCTGTTGTATTTTCGATTGTAAATAGAAAGTAGACGAGTAGGCATAGCATGTTAGACGTCTATAAAAACAATGTCTATTTTGGATGGTGTAAACTCATTTGCAGTTGAGGGAGTCCACCAGCAGGTGCTGTCAATGTGCAACATAAGGAACACAACATCACGTTCCTGACACAGTGAATACTAGCTGAATTCATATGATTAAAGATAGATTACGATCACATTCTTTATTAGTGAGCAGCCTAACATCATGACAAAAATGCACACGTGGTCCTCGTGCTTTGCTTGTGTCAGCCTAGCTTGTACCCGAGTCTTAGCCCCTCTGCTAGATGAACGACAAATGCTCTCAAGATGCACCACCCTTACAAATATAACCCTGCATGTCACTAGGTCTTCATTAAATACATACAAACCTACTCTTATTGAATAAAAACAGAATAAGACGTCAAATCGTGCATATATTGTTTTAACAAGGTCCTTAGCTTTCAAGAACATCTCAAAAGGAGTTTGAGCTGGACTTTGGCTAGAGCTCAGCAACACTTTCAGTTTTGTTTTTCATCCTTTCTGCATTCTAATTGTACTGTTTCTGTTCACAAGACTCGGTCCAGAATCCATTCAGGATCATGCAGGTAGAAGACAAGCATCTTTCATCTGCCATCTTTCAGTGGCACAGGTGTGAGCCAGGGAGAGGTGCAGCTGTAGAGCCTTCCTCTTTTCTCACAGCTCATCTTACTCTTCTTTTAGCAATGCACACAGATACACAGACAGACAGAGGCTGAATATTATACAGGTTATTTGGGATGGTCTCTGGATTTATTTCTGAACTTGTAGTTAACTGTACTGCCATGTAGTTGCTATATTATGCTATGGATCGTCATCATCATCATCAAATGTGTGTTATGCTTAATGCTTGAGGAGCCTTTAGTGTTTTTATCAGTCATTCGATCACCTGACCTCAGATCATTCCTATGAATTATGTATGTGTGTGAACTTATTTTTTGATGACATGGCAACTTTTATAAAATATATTTCACTTTAATAAAATGAGTAATAATTATTATTTATTATTATACTATATATATAAAGTGCTGTCAAACAATTAATCGCATCCAAAATAAACATTTGTGTTTACATAATAATATGTGCCTTTACGGTGTATATTAATTATATATAAAAATATTATGTAAATACATGTATAATAGTATATTATGTAAATACATGTAAATATCATATATATATATATATATACACACACACAATAAATATACACACATATTTATTATGTAAAATATTCTGAGTATGATTAATCGTGATTAAAAGTAATATAGCCCTGACGTATATTATTTATTATTTATTCACGTATATATTATTTAATATGGTGTAAGAAAGGTGCGAGTGATTTGTTGAGAGTTTTCTGGCAGACTGAGCTGGTTTATTTCTTGAATCAGTGATGACATCGCTGGCACCATTCAGAGATCAGAGAGGTCAAACATGGCAGCTTTGCATGCTATTTTAATGCCCATGTCTTAGCTTGTGTGAGTTAAATATGTCTTGTGTTTTAGTCTGTGGGTAGAATAGAAGCAGTCCATTGTTAGACTTGCGTGGCAGAGCAGTGCAGACACCCTCTCAGGTGTATTTTTAGCACAGATATACAGCAGAAAGCAGTCTGAGGGGAGTTAGAAGCAGACGCAGGATTCCCAAACACACACCATCACTGATGCTATATCACTGCTTAATTTCCGTCATGAATATGCTTTTCTTTGAGGCGAGTAAAGCCTGATTTGTGTCAGTGTCACAAAAACACCACAATTTAAAAAGAAAGTGAAAAATACAAACAAATCAAGCAGAATTGACTCGGAAATAAGCCAGCGAATGCACACATGCCACTTGATGCACTAATGCACATCTTCTTATAGCATCATTTAAACCTTATTTCATCCAATAATGGACAGACCATACAGTTACAGAAAAATAAATATTCAGCAGGTTCAATCTGCTAAAATCAGCTGGGTAACACACTGATCTGACAAAACTAAATGAATGTGGCTTTTGCGGTTTGTCTGTGTCAGTCGGAGCAGGGGATGAAGCACATAATATCATCTCATCCTGAATTTCAGTTAAAATTACAGCACTTAATTGTGCTGGGTGTCTTATGGCACTTTAGTGGAAATATTACGCATGCTAGATAAAATGGTCCCACTTTATATTGTGGCCCTAATACCTGTGTGCTTCGTAACTAGACATAATCACAGTATTGTATATTTTATTGCATTGTATATTGTATAACTAGACATGACCACAGTATATACATAGTATGGCACCACAGTGTTGTAAGTACAATAGTGTCTACAGTTCTAATATTTGCATATACACACGTTATAACCCTCAGATTGGTTTGAGTAAGTATGTGTAACAAGACAGGAACTGTACAGTTAATAGAAAGTGTAACTTTGCACTTACACATACTGTACCATTCTGAAGATTGTTACATGTGTGCAGTAAAAGAAATATTACAGCTGTAGAGACTAGGGATGCAACGGTACAGTGAGCCCACGGTTCGGTTTGTATCGCAGTTTTCTGGCCACGGTAACGGTTCGGTTTCGATACGTCAATATTACTGTACAGTACTGTATGTGAGCTCTAACATAGCGGGAGGTCATTTGCCCTTTCTATTTCAAGTTATCAAGGTACAGAGACGATATTAAAATGTAAAAAAAGGTACAGATTAAGTCATTTTTTGAAGGGCAAAAAAACAGACAATATAAAAAGTAAAGAATAAAGTTAAATATAAACATGAACATTATTCAAATAAATATTGACAGCAACAAGAAAATACTTACGTTTTGTAAATACACCATCAGAACAAACAACAATAATAACAAAATGTATCATTAAGTGGTGGACAATTGTCCATTTCAGTAATTGGTGAGGTAGCATCCCAATGTGCAGTAGGCTATCAAACAGATGAGAACACTTGAAGCTTACACCGAACATTTACAGCACCACAGGGTGAAATAAACCATCTCACCTTCACACTTTAAACTACTTAAAATAGTCTGTGTTTCATTATCATTAAAAAAATCTCAAATGTAAACATGGTAAAAGTGCACCATTCAGTCAGGATAATTATGTGACGCACACACTTCAGGAATGCCTGTCTTGACCTATTATAACAGCTCATTTAAAATGCAAACATAAACAGGTGGGGCTTGTCTCAAGTCTATTTCAGCTTCACTCTTACTCGCGTCGTAAAGTTCTGGAATAATTTTGCTGCTGAAATGTTAACCTATGCAGCCTGAGCCAGAAACGGAATTGATTTGTTCGTCTCATCACGTGACAGCCCCATAGGCTTAACCTATGCAGCCATGAGCCGTGCGCGACTGAACGAATCACTCACACGAGACGACTCGTTTTTCCAGAGTCACGTTCAAGATTTGTTCAAAATGAACGAATTGCTCAAGAACGATGCATCACTAGTCTTGAGAAGTTCTGACCATCGCCTGATTGTCTATGCGGTTAATACACAGAAAATGCAAATAGGAATTTTCGAATACCGAAATATCGCGGTTCACGTGGGTGTACCGAACCGAACCGGGAGAACCGAACGGTTCGATAAAAAAACGTAGATGCTATGTACCGGTGTGTACTTGCACTGTGGTTACATACTACATACACATCTAGTTACTATGTAAATGTGCACAGTTATTAGGAATTATAAAGTGGGTAATCTAAGGTTGTTTACACCGAGAAGAAAGCATACACTTACTAAGACACAAGTTACAGGAGAAGAAAGGTATGATGTGCTGTTTTTGTTTCCATTGTGAGGAAAAAAAGTATTCTCCTAGCTTTGCAAAACTGAAGCTGTGCCACTGATGACACAAAATATCACAAACACATCTCAAAAGCAAACATTTGCAAACACCATTTTTCATAGCATTAATTGCTGATAGCTTTTTGTGTTTTATAAATAATTGTGTGTTTTGTTACACTTAAAGGGCCGGTTTCTCGGTTAGGAATTAGATTAAGCCAGGACTAGACCTTTGCTAATTTAAGACGTTTAAAAACTTTTTGGAAACATGTCTTACAAAAATGCATGATCTGTGAGCATTTTAAGACCAAACAATGGCAATGATGGTTTTGGAGATTTGGTGTGCACTTCTGCTGTTTGAGCATCGGCTTTCAGAAGCTGCATGACAAGGGAATATTTGGTCTGTAAGCGGTTGAAAAAAAAACTGTAATTGACTGGCCATGCTGTTTAATTTCTCAGAACAGAAAGCGATCCTCTCTCTTCTTTGCTTGACCTCTGGCTGTGACGTTGATGTATTATTACGAGTGTAACGGGCGCTGCTTTCAGGATCTCTCTCCTCCTGTTTCTATGGAGACCAGAGAGCCAATCAGCTGCCCCGGCTGTGGACTGTACTAAAGGCTGCAGATGGAGGAGGCAGCGCATGCCCCACACATTAAGAAATCTCACTCACACACATATCGTCAGCAGTATCTGTGAACTGCGCAGTGTCCGTGTCTGCTTGCTGATGTAAGTGCGTGATGTGTGTGTGACGTGGCGGGCCAGGAGCACAGTGCTGTAGTGTTGATCAGACTGAAAGAGAGCCACAGCTATGGCACACAGACTCGGCATCATGTGAGTATCAGAATCATGCATGCATAACAGCGCAACACAGAGTGTGTGTGTGTGTGTGTGCTCCTCAGGGAGCTTGCGGTGATGGGCTAACGTCCGGACGGAGAGGCGAGCTCTGCTTTGGTCATCATGTGTTTGTTGCAGTAAATGGCAGTGATAGCTCTGTGCTTGTTCTGCTGAGCTGAGGTGTTGTCATGTGTTGTATAAACACCAGGAGCTGTGACCCTCTCTGTGTGTGTGTGTGTGTGTGTGTGTGTGTGTGCGTGTGCGTGTGTTTGGCTGGAGCTGATGTGCATTATGACGCAATTTCACAGTCACATGCTTGGAGCATAATGTGCTGCTATAAACTGAGATTTGTAATGCATTTCTCCTTCACGTGCAGTGTTCATTCTGACCCATAAATAATGGCAGAAATATTTTTGATGCTTTTATTTTTTGCAGTTTGTTTATTCTTGCTTTTTTTGTCTGCAAATAAAGCATAGATTAGGCATCTGAAAGCGGAGTCAGAGACTCGGAGGTTGACTGAGGTTAAACTGAAGGGCACGAGTTCATGGGATATTTGGGCACTTCGTAGGAGGTTCAGAGTGATGCAGTAAGGAACTCTAGCATCCTGCTTGTTCTGCACAGTGTGTACTCTACTTTAAACTAGCGATTTATTTGTTTAGTTGTCTAATAGCATGCAAATCAGTACGACGTGTGCAACATTTCCATTATAGTGCTTCACAATGCTGTCTCATGACCTCATCACATCGCATTTATTTCAGCCAGTGGTGTACAGTTATCATTATAATCAGATATATATTTATTTAGTTCATTTGTGTTGTGTGACCAATATTGTTGCAATAAAGGTTTTGTATTTCTTGTATTTAGGGCTACACAATTTCAGGAAAAAAACAGGTTTGCTGTGAAAACAAAATTAAGGACAGCGGACAATATAAAAAAGGGGAGAAAATATGAACTAAGAATATTAAAATACAAAATCACAGACTGAATGCTATCAATTTTGATATTATTATTTTGTTTATTTTTAACAATAAGCAACAGCCTTTATTTATTATGTTAAAGCCAGGACCATTATTTGCCACTTAATATAAGCTGGCCACGATGAGCTGCATGTGAGCTTTTGTTTTTACAAATATTGGAATGCATTAATGACATTTAAGCTCTATTTGTGAAATATTCCTGTTACACTGATGCAAGTGTGTGGATATCTGTGAGCGAAGCAGTGATGTTGTGTGTGTGACAGCAGTCTGGTGCAGAGTTACATAAAGACTCATGGAGAAATGAACTGACATCTTCACCTGCCATTTATCCATTAATATCAGACACAAACCGCCATCTACACAGCAAACTACAGCTTATCTGGAGACGAGAATATGCTTAAAAGCATCGCGTTCTCGTAACCGTGGAAAGGAAAAGATAAAATCGTACTGTTCTCCTGACTTCATCAGATTCTGTCTGAGGATGAGTTTGTATTTGAATCATGTGATGCACACTGCTGGGCTGAAGTGTGTTTGTAGTGTGGAGTAGATGACGTCTCTGTTTCTCCTTGTGTCGTAGGTATGTAAATGCTTTGCACCAGTACTGCTGTCCCGCGCCGTTGCGCTCTAAGCAGCTAGCTGTACCTGCTCCTCTCTCTGAGTGCAGGTAAGAGGCGCTCGAGTCAGAATGCATCCTATCAAACTCAACCCTGTTAGACGTTACGTAACGCTCTGTGCAAACTTCCAGTAGCTCCGCTGTTTGCTTGATCCCTCTTATAGTTGTTAGATGCATTACATCAGCTTCTTTCTTATTTTGGCCTGTGTCTCATTTTAAGGGATTTATGTACTGTATAATATAAGTGGTCAATGCTGTTGGCTAGCTTTATCACAAATGACATGATGGAACAGTAGCAATTTGAATAGTTTAGTGGTTGATAATTGCAGGAGGGTACAACGGGGCTGAAGGCACACCGTAAGAAACAATTTACTGCGCATAATTGCAGAAAAAAATATCAATTTGTTGTACTGAACATTAATGCAGCAACAGATTCTGTGTGGAAATAAATCATTCATGTGGTTTGTTAAAAAATGTCAAATGTATGAGGTGTCAAGAGGGGCTAAAATAATGTTAATGCTTGGTCAAAACATTCACATTTTCTGCTTACATACTGTATATATATATACAGTAGTAACAACTAATTATATTTTATTATATGATATGACTAATATCATGTTTTTGAATATGATGGTTTCATTCTGAACTTGATAATTATCTCTATGGAGACCCAACATAATATATAGTAAGGAAAAAATATTCTCCTGCTGATTTTACCCACTGGCAAATCATTTTAATGGTAGGTTTATTTTAACAGTCAGAGACTGATTAACAACAACAAGAAAATCCAGAAAAATGCATTTCAGAAAAGTTATAAATTAATTTGCATTTTAATGAGGCAAATAAATATTTGATCTCCTATCAGTCGGCTAGATTCCTGGCTCCCAGGTGTCTTTTAAACTCTGAATGGGAGTGCTCCTAATCTCAGTTTGTTACCAGCAGAAAACCTGTCCACGGAATCAATAAATTAAACTCTCCACCAGGGCCAAGAGCTGTCCAGGGATGTCAGGGACAAGACTGTAGACTTGCACAAGGCTGGAATGGGCCACAAGACTTTGTCAAGCAGCTCGGTGAGAAGGTGACAACAGCTGGTGCGATTATTTGCAAATGGAAGAAACACAAAATAACTGTCAGTGTCCCTTGGTCTGGGGCTTCATGCAAGATCTGACCTCGTGGAGTTTCAGTGATCATGAGAACGGTGAGGAATCAGCCCCGAACTACACGGGAGGATCTGGTCAATGATGTCAAGGCAGCTGGCACCATAGTCACCAAAAAAACAAGTGGTTACACACCACACCGCGTCAAGGGGAAGATAGACAGGGCCATGTACCGTCCGGCCAGGGATGGGTGTTCCATCATGATAATGACCCAAAACACATGGCCAAGGTAACAAAGGAGTGTCTCAGGAAGAAGCACATTAAAGTCCAGTGGCCTCGTTTATAAAGCATGTGTAGACTCAGATTTGATCTTAGAGTATGCGCACACACAAATCCACGCCAAAGCTGGACACACTCTCAAAAATAACGGTACAAAAGGTTCTCGCTGGGGTGGTCCCTTTTCAAAAATATGTACATTTTAAGCAGTAATATGTACCTTTAAAGTAACAAAATTAAATAATTCAGTCACTTTTATTCAAGTAGCGCTTTTAACAATATAGATTGTAGCAAAGCACTGAACATTATCCAGAATGGACCCTTTAGGTACAAACATGTACCTTTTACAAAGGTACCACCCAAGTGACAGCTTTTGCATCTTTATTTGTAAGAGTGTATTTATATAAAACCGTGTTTGATGTGGAGGCGTGCTAAGTGCCACGTCAGGGTCTGTGCAGATGTATGCACTTTCGAAAAGGTCAGCTGTTTTTGCATCTCGCTGCTCTGGTGGTTGGTGATATTTTATGTGTTCATGACATTAATTAGGAGTCGTTTACAAGGCAGAGAGCTGAAACCGTTAATATGCGTTCATTCTATGAATCCGACATACACATATTCAAGAGATGATCATTAGAACAAATTTAGGATGGTTTCTGTGCAACATTTTCTAAATGAGTCCCCTGGAGTGGCCTTAATCCCATAGAAAAGCTGAAGGTTCGAGTTACCAAACCTCAGCATCGAAACCTCAGTGACTTAGAGAGGACCTGCAAAGAGCAGTTGGACAAAATCCTTCCTGAGATCTGTGCAAACGTGGTGCAACTACAAGAAACATCCGACCTCCGTGGTTTCAACACGGGTTTGGCCACCAAGCACTAAGTCATGTTTTTCGAAGGCGCCAACTACTTTAAATAAATGAAAAACATTAAAATGCAAATCAGTTTATAAGATGTATTTTTCTGGATTTTGTTATTGTTATTCTGTCTCTTACTGTTAAAGTGAACCTACCATTAAAACTCTAAACGTATTACTGTGTGCCTTTAGCTACAACAGAAGGGCTTTTTTTTACACCAAATACCATACTTTACATATTCTTTAGTTATTTAAAAACAAAACTGAAAACCACAAAGAAGACTTTTGTCTCAAAATAGATGCATTCATTCTCATACGCAAATCTACAATGTATAAAAAAATGAAATATTAGATTAAGTAAGCACAGAATCAACTTTGCAGTGCTGCGAGTTATCATGTCAGGATCAGTTACATGCACAAACATGTGTGTAAGTGGATGTTTTTTTGCCATCTAGTGGATTAAATTCAAATAATATCAAATGTGCGTTTTACCCCCAGGGCACCTTTAGCCCCATTGTACTCTGAGTTTACTGACAGTTTAATGGTAGTTAATGAATGTTATTTTTGTGTAATGAACTTGAATTCTTTTATCTTTATTGAAGATATCTGAAATATGAAATTTGTGAATCAAATCTGTATTTTTATTCTGTTGTTTATTGTAATTCCAGTTCATGAGAATGATTTTTATATCAAGCTGTGTAACGAGATAAGCATCCTTTGAAATGTCATGTGACCCAACTGAACCTGCTTCAGTTTAAGCAAGACGATGACTGGATAAAATTAATGCATATGTTTACATTTAATTATTTTGCAGACAATTTTATCCAAAGCGACAAACAACTGGGCAATACATAAAGCGATTCATCTTAAAAAGGCAAACAGACACTGTTCAAATAAATATAAATAATATACATTTTTTGTTTTGTATTTGCAAAAACAATAACTTTCATGGCTTTTATTATATCATGCATTTATTGTGTTAGTTAGCTGTATTTCTTGACTCCACCGCAGTCTGATGGAGATAAACTGGAATGCACAATGAAAAAATAACTTTGTTAAAAACATTAAAATTGTTAAAAATTGAGCTTTCAACTCTTCTGCTCATTTTATCTACAGGAATTATTTAAGAAAATATATTTTTATGTCTCATTTTTATATTATATTAGACTCGTTTCTTAGAGCCGTTTCATGTGTCTGCTGTCTGATATTCTCATGAGCTGGAATTTTATTAAATGAAATAGAATGATGTGAAAGATGTTATTATAGACCAATCTCTTGTCAGTGTCACAGATTGTCACAGTAAACCGGTGGCGAAGATGACCCCAGTAGTTACACTGAAAAGAGCTCAGTGCTGCTCAGAGACTACAGGGATGTGCTGAGCTGTTTCTGTCAAAGCCTCCGATGCTCTAAGCATCACTATATCTGCTATACACTGGAAGTCTGTAGCATCTTTTTTAGTGATGCGGCTGGTAACCTCATCAAAGTACATGTGGAATTATACTTTGGGTTCAGTCTTGACACAGTGATATATTGTGTGACAGCTAAATGTATATACATGACATGCAGGGAAAAATAAATCTGATTCACCAGCGTGTGCCCGCATGTTTCCCTCAAATGGTGGCTGCAGATTAGCCCCACAGAAGATAAGGTGAGAGGATAAACCATGGAAACTCTTGGCTTGGCTAGCAAGGTTTTTTGAAACAAAATGCTGCTTGATTTCTGCCATCATTCATGTGCTGCAGACACTGGGATTGGTCTATACACAGAAACATATATATATATATATATATATAAAGCATGCTTCTGTAAACAGCCTGGAGAGAAGTCCCTAGACCAGCGGTTCTCAGCTGTCCCTGAAATCACTCTCAGATCTGTTTGAGTACATAACTCTAGTTTAGATACAGATGGCAACACAAACCTATCTAATCTGGGTAAATTGCGCATCTGATAAACAAAAGGGTATTTTTAAAGGGATATTTTTTTTTCACAGTACGGAGAAATGAAATAAATAAATAAATCACAAATACTATGTAAGACAACAAAAATGTAGGTTGCATCTATTCAGTTCAAGGTCTGTTCACCACTGTACAATAAACAGCTCTGATGACGTGTTTGGACCTCCACACGATGTCCAGTGTCCTGAAGCAGTAGTTAAGCCGAGAAGTGCTGGCCTAGAGACGTCACTTTGAAGTGTGCTGTTCTTATAGTGTGCTTCTCTCACAGGGATGATAATGTGCTGCATCAGTTCTGCTGTCCTCCGTCTGGAAGCAGCAGTCCTTCAAGATAGCAGGAGCGACGTCTCCTGCCGGCCACGGATCTGTCCTCTCTCTCAGAGTGCACCCCAGCATCCGTCCGTCTCCTGAGGGAGCGCTGTGTTTCTCTGGGGAATACATGTCACTGTGTGTGCCGTCACAGACAGAAATCTTTCTGCAGTAGTTAATTTCATAATCGCTGGAAGAACACTGTAGCTGTAGCGCTAGAACTTACAAATACTAATACAGAGATGCAGAACTGAGTGTGGAAGAGCAACTTCATTTAGATGCATGAAAAGAAAAAGCAATATCTGTTTAACAATCTATTACTGTATCATAGCTGTATCTGCTTTGCTTGATATCAGTAGCTTATTGTCTTGAACATGTAACAAGATTCAAATTAAAATGGTCATTTTTGACCCTCATGTATGAGTTTATTAATTTTTATTTATTATTATTATTATCATTTGGCACTCTATATCTGCAGGTGTGTAGGGTTTTTTTTCTTTCATTTGTGCAATGCTTTTAGTTATTCTTGGGAGATGAATAGGGACTGTGTTCAGACTGGCAGACAGTACTAGTTTGGTGCGTTCTTCTCAGGAAGTGCTGTATACTGCTTATCATGTTTGTTGTTGTTGTTTTGTTTGTGTTTTGTAATGATAAAATAGGAGTATGGTTAAATGCTAGTATGCTTCATGGTTGCCACATGACCTCATCACATTGCATCATCTCGTCATATATTTATGTTGAGTGTTTTTTGTTTGTTAGTTTATTGTAAAAACAAAACCAAAAAAAAAAAAATCACTTTAAGAACATCACACTGTAAATGGAAGGTGATGGCTGGGAGTTTATTTATATAGTTATATAGTTTATACAATCCTCACTATTTCCAAGCAGCTTTAAAGAGAACCATGATGTTGATGCGTACTAATCTTTATATTATGTTTTTCTTGCTGTTTTCCTTTATAGTTGCATTTAGTCGATAAGAGCTGAGTGACAAGCAGTTAACATTTTGACATGATGCAAGCAATTGAGCAGTTGACATTTGCTACAGCATATAATAAACATCACCCTACGTGAGGACATTGTAAGCAGGGTTCGAAATTAACCAAGCCAGAGTGGCTGGTAACTTTCTGAAGCTACCAGCCAATCAGAATTTCCATTAGACACATTTTTATGTGGTGAAAATAAGAGATTATGAATGCCATTGAATTTGATCATTTTATTAACAGTGCATGACCATTACTGGTCCCCACCACGAAACTGTAGTTTTATTTTTTTCTTTCGTGTACTCACGGCAAATCTGACAAAACATGACCGCATTCAAACACTAGCCAATGACGACCTGTCTGCCGTTTACTTTGCTTTATTAACATGACTTTGACAATAGCAACTAAATTAGGCTGCGGCCCCTGTAAACTGAATACACGTGAATGCAATGTACTGACACATGTTCCCTCACATTTACATTCACGTAGTAGGTAATCAACTCCGTTTACCTGAATGCCTGTCCAGATGGATAATTTGAAATCATTTTGTGTGTAATTCTCCATTCAAGAGTAACTGACTCGCACTGTGTGAGACGTGCTATGTGTATGTGTTTCAGTGTGTGCGCTCAGAAACCGGACTGAATTGAGCTCTCT
>JAUMHP010000080.1:539661-551322 GCA_032361065.1 Enteromius trimaculatus | reverse complement strand
TTTACTATGTTGTGAAGCACCTTGTGGCTTTTGCCTGTGAAAGGTGCTATATAAATAAAGATTACTTACTTACTTACATTAGTACACACACACACACACAGACATATATATATATATCTTGACCTTTCCTCTTACATTACAGATGGGATCACTTCACCATGGCCTTGGATGTGTAAGTATTTTTAAGATAAATAAAGCAGCTGTCTGTCTGCCAAAATTTTCTTTATCCTTTCAAATCTCTGGATACATAATTCAAATACTGGGTTTCACTTTATTTTTGATGGCCTTAACCAAATTTAAGTTTAAATTAATTTAAATTAATCATTTGGTACAATGCACCTATTGTGTGCATACATCTTTTTACTCATATAAAAATATACCTGCAGTATATGTAATAATATCTGTAATTAATTTCTATGTATAATTACACTGTTGCCCTTACACATTAACCCACCCTTAAACCTACCCATGCTATCAACCTGTCCCTAACATTACCTGTATCCACTTCAGTAGTGGTTTTGCAATGCAATATGAACACAATAACTACATTGGACTTATTTTTTATGTAAGTACTGTGCATAGTAGTTAAGGCCACCTAATAAAAACTGTAACCAAGTACTGATACTGATGCATTCATTTGGTAATAAATTTGTTTTTGAGTTAAAAGCTGAGTGGCAAATGCAGATAAAGCCTTATGGTTATAGCTCTATATTTAAACAATAGAAGAGAAAATATATCATAGCTCAATATAAAAACAGGCGTCGGTCGGGGGAAAGTCCCCACCCTGATAGAGAAGTGTGTGTGTGTGTGTGTGTTACAGGTGCTGTCTCAGGCTCATCGCAGACTGGTGTGTTACTGCAGACTGTTTGAGGTCCCAGATCCCAACAGACTGCAGAAACTAGGGCAGCACCAGCGGGAGATCTTCCTGTTTAATGACCTGCTGGTGGTGAGGGATCACACAGACTAAATACAACTAAGCTAAACACTTTGTAACACTTTATTTTGATAGTCATCTAAAAGGAAGTAACTTTGCAACTACATGTCAACTAGTCATTAGAATATTAGTAGACTGTCTGTTTAATAACTGTTTATTTTGATGGGTTTACTACATACAGTTTATTCTTCTAACCCTAAACCTACCCTAACAGTACTCTGAGAGTTAGTAGACATGTCATTGTGAATTAATAAGAATTAGTTGACAGGTAGTTGACATGTAGAAAGTAACTTTTAGTTAGCAGAATGTCTAAAGTGGATTATCAAAATAAAGTGTAACCAAATACTTTCATTAATGGACAAATATCAGCATATGTTGATCACTGTAATATCTGTAACTTTGTGACAGGTTACCAAGATCTTCCAGAAGAAGAAAAACTCAGTGACGTACAGTTTCAGGCAGTCTTTCTCTCTCTACGGGATGCAAGTGATGCTCTTTGAGAACCAGTGTAAGAAATATGAACAGATTTTTTCTGAATAGAAGGCTGGAAGTGACATAAAAATAGTGCTGTAAAATGATTAATTGCATCCAATATTTATATATATATATATATATTATGTGTAATGTGTATATTTATTATGTACATACATATATATTTATATCATGAGCTTCCTCATGATCATAAAGAATAAAGCAAATTCGGCGTCCTGTCGAAGGAAGGCGCGGAGACAGGAAGGAGCGGGAGGAGAAGGGGTGGAGGAGGGATGCACAAAAGACGAGATGCGGAGTAGAGGAAACAGGGTTTATTTATTTGTAGGTAGGAGGAATTTGATTGGACAGGTGTAACGAGGAGCTTGATTAGGTAATGCGGTGCCAGCCGTGAACGATTCGTCCAGCGCTTCCTCCCGAAACTTGTTATTTGCAAAACGTCACATATATATGAATACACATACATGCATATTTATAATTAAGAAATATATGCTTTGTTTATGTATATATTAAATATATATAGTATAAATTATATTAATATAAACATATTCATGTAAATATTTTCAAAATATATTGTATGTGAATTAGCCTAAAGGATAGATATATATTTATTTTATTTTCCTTATTACTTTTTATGGAGTAAAATGTTCAAATGTTTTCTCATCTTCTCAGTCTATCCAAATGGTATCCGGCTGACTTCAGCCATTCCTGGCGCCGACTTCAAAGTCTTGATCAATTTCAATGCTCCCAACCCTCAGGACCGCAAGAAATTCACCAGCGACCTGCGAGAGTCCGTCGCTGAGGTCCAGGAGATGGAAAAGTACCGGATTGAGTGTAAACAAACCTTTATTGTTCCTTAACGTTACTGCCATGTTAATGTTGTTTTCACACATTGAAGGCCATCAGAGAACTAACAGATGCAGAGTTAAAGTCAGAAGCCTCATGATCTTCATCAAATCTATCATTTCACAACCATGGTTTCATTAGCATTTGACTAGCATGATTAGCATCTCTATTAACATGGTAATGTATATTCAGCTTTGCAGGAATGCTGTTACTCATTGTATACGCAACAAGGTCATCCAATCATATTATAATAATCATGGTCAAGGGTCAGATGGGATTCATTCCCAAATCAGAATCACAATGTGGCTCAAATCTGATTTTTTGGATGACTGTGTAAAAATCTATTTTTAATTTCCGATCTGGGCCTGTTTTGAAAATAAAAAAAATGTTTTGCATTGTGACTGCTACATGAACGTCAGATCAGAATTCATGTCATATTTACATCTTACTCAACATTCTTTAACATTTTTTCCAATGTTTACTTTCTAACCTGAATTATGATTTCAGATTTTCTTTTTAATTATGAAAAGTGGCCATCTGTTTTTATGCTAAATGCTAAATAATTTCCCATAACATATTTAGTATGGGCTGTTTTTCATGTCCGCGGGTTGATGCGACCCAATATAATGTGATGTTTAGTCCCTGAAATGCAATAATTATTCTATTTTTACTGACAATTCCACCAAAAAAACATGTATTGTGCATGATTTTTAAACGAGGACCAGCTCAAAACATGATTGGGCTAGTTTTGGGAAGTTTTGAGTAGCAATTGGGCCACCCTGCTTAGCTTTTGCTTGTCTATGTCCATGTATATACAATGTTCTTTTGGAGTTGTATGCGATATGAATGAAACGATTGTTGATTGTGTATGTGTGTTTGAATGTTTGTAGCTGAGTTGGAGAAACAGAAAGGAGTGGTCAGACCCAGTATGTCTCAGAGCATGTCG
The DNA here is from genome assembly GCA_032361065.1 of Enteromius trimaculatus. Lineage (NCBI taxonomy): Eukaryota > Metazoa > Chordata > Actinopteri > Cypriniformes > Cyprinidae > Enteromius > Enteromius trimaculatus. The sequence continues at coordinate 548,107 of JAUMHP010000080.1, read as the reverse complement.
GGCCTAAAGAAAGAGACTGGGAATGGCACCATGGGCCGCACCAGTCTGGATGACACGTATGCCATGGGGGAGGGGCTAAAGCGGAGCGCGCTCAGTAGCTCCCTGCGTGACCTTTCTGAAGCAGGTGAGTTCAGTGTATCTGATCTACAGGTGAGCAGACAAACCAGAAAGTGTGCTATGTTTTTAGGGTTGTTTGATTCGCTCTGTAGAACTTGGGTTATTTGTCAACCCAGCACTGGACAGAACACAAGCTGGGTTATTTTGACCTAGCTGGTTGTGTTAAATGTTTTTACCCACTCTGCTGGGTTGTTTGATTTAAGTCATTTATTTATTTATTTTTATATTGCAGTCCTAAAATGGGCTGTAAGTTAAAGTCTGTGTGAAATCAAAATTCACTATGTTTCTTTAGTTTTTTGTTATTTTTGTGGTGAACAATTCATCTGTGCAAGTTAATCCAAAAAAAGTTTTTTTGCCTTTCTTTATCTGAATCCAAATCTGAAAATGCTCCTCCAATAATGAGCCTTCTCTGATGATGTCAGTTTGACAGCTTGTGCATGACATCTTTAACCACCCATCATTTATTATTTCTGAATGAAATGCCTACTTTACTACGTCCAATCAGTTCACAGTAAAAACACAAAAAAACAAGCCACGCCTTCTATTTCCCTCATTCAATACTCTGTTTCTTTTGGAGGTACATTGAAAGGAAATTAAACTTGTTCCAAATTTCCAGTTAAAACAGAATTACTATAGGCAACAGCAAAAATCAAAAGATGAACATGTACAGTACTATTAAGTGAGAACATCAATGGACAAAATACAAGACAATTTGAATTGAATTTTGATGAATACAGCATAGTTTATGATATTCCCTACATTTAAGCTCTTTTAACAAGCATTTTAGAAATAAAAAGGAACATTTGAAAGTAGCTTTTTGTATTTAATCTATCCACGTTTTACATTCATTCACTTGCATTACCTTCTGATTAACAAATACTGATACAGACATTACACAAAACTGACATTAATCTTAATTTCAACATTCTGGACAATCACTGGAAAACATGTCCAATAATAATAATGATGAGAATGGACAAAAGGAACTGAGGAACATACATAGCAAACCGGCAGTACTGTTGATAATGAACCAGAAAGTTCAGAAAGTCTCCGCTTGCTTTGTGTTTTCATCAGTTTAGATTAGAGAGATGTCACAAGTCTCATTAGTTCATGCCGGACCTGAAGACTGAGTCAAAGGTGGATTTCAGACTGACAGTCCACTTTAGATATTCTGCTAACTAGAATTAACTACTACATGAACTACATGTCTACTAACTCAGAGTAGACTGTTAGGGTAGGTTTAGGGTTAGTTGAATCAGATGACATGTACTTGAAAAGTATCTGATAGTTAGTATGGTATATTGCGGACTTATCAAAATAAAGTGTTAAAAGATATTAAGCAGACAGTCTACTAATACTCTAATGAATGCTAGTTGACATGTGGTTGCACAGTTACTAACTTGTTAGTAGAATGTCTAAAGTGGGCTATTGAAATAAAGTGTTACCCTTCGCTTTGGTAGACAGAGAAAAATCCCATGTTATTTTTTGACAGGTCAGTTTGTAATACAGCAGAAGCACAGAAACTCTACTCAGTCTGCTGGATTTACATTGAATTGAATCTGCTCTTTTAGTCTTATATTTCATTTATGTAAGTGTTTGTAAGTGTTGCGCATCCTGGTTTATGTGTATTTTCTGAAATGGCTCATGATAGTGTGCACAGATGGAGTATATTCAGCAAACTGGCAGTCAGGTACTGTTTAGAAGCACCCAGAAAGTTCAGCAAGCGTCAGCTTGTTTTGTATTTTCATCAGTTTATATCAGAGAGATGTTATTCAGCAGTTCTCATCATTTCATGCAGATCAGACTTTTGAAGTCTGACAAATGTGGGTTCACGTATTTTATTTCATGCATTTTTATGTTAATTTTGATGGAACGTTTGAGTATTCATTGGACTGCAGCTTAGACCTTATACGTTAAAATATCAAGCAATGTGAAAATTTAAGAGAAAAAAACAGATGAAGACATGTCAGTTTTAAATGACTGGAGTACTGCTCACGTTTAATGCGTTTTATCATGTTAAAGATGTGTTCTTCTTAACTGTGTGCATTTTTGAGATCTTTTTAGAAATCTTTTGGTTTCTACCCTACAAACAGAAGAATTTGAGTTGTATCCAGCAAATGCATCCCTTTTATATTATAACCGCCTCTTTATATAAGAGGTTTGTTAAGCAATGGGATTTGCTTCTGTAGTTTTTCTAAAAAACAAGATGTCCCAAACAAGGAAGCCATTACTTCTGAAATGACTGAATTACTGCCGTTCTTTTAACTGAATTGGATTCTTTTTAAAAGGTGCACATTTGCATTTTCACTGTAGGTACTAATATGTACACACACTATTATAGTACTAATATACTAATACGTTTAAGGGACCAAAACTGATCCTTAATGTACAAACTGGGGATGTCCCGATCAGGTTTTGCTCAAGTCATTTGATTTTGAGTATCTACCGACACCGAAACCCAATCCGATACTTCTATAATATCTAAAAAAAAGAATAAAGAAGAGCGATGAAACAGATCCAGGATGTTCATTATTTTTTATGTAATTCACCTTATTTTAACATTCAACAACTCTGTTAACAAACAGAGCACTTCTGTGAGGTAGCTTGAACAATTAAGTATAAATAACATAACTTCTTCACTGTTAGACTTTAGTGCAACCGTAAATATAAAAAACTTGACTGGAATGTTCTGCGCTTTCACAGGGCATTTTTTGACATCCCTGGTACTGCCCCAGTGACAGCTTTTGCACCTTTATTTCTGGGTCTATGCCAACATTAACAGATCATACAGGAGATATTTTGAACTGCTTGCTGATTCATTCCATAAGGTGCTTTGAAAAGAACTACCGACAGGAATCCAAGGCAGTTCTTCTGGTCCAAAAAAAACGAAAAGCCTTTATTCACATTCTGGCCATCTCAATAAACATTAAAAATGTCTAAAACTTTGCACACTGATACCTTCATGTTAAAACATATCATAAATGTCAGAATGTGAATAAAGGCTTTTTAACTGTTTTGGATTTTCTGTAACAGTATTGGCACTGTCAGCTGCTGAAAGGGCACTGAAGTGACTGATTTAATCTCTATGAAGGAAATTATCATGAAAATACATGTACTGCATATTTTCACTAAATCAAACAGCTTTAATAAAAGCGGTGTTAGTTCATTAATTCTGGCCTGCGTCTCTCCTGACAGGGCTCCATCTTTAGCAGTCCTCCTCTGCTCCAGAGAGACCCTTCCTTCCAGGAGCATCTGTTCCTGACAGACACAGCTCTACAGACTCTCTCCTTGCATTCGGGTCACTTCGTCTCGGGTCACCACACCCCACTATAGAGCCAACACGGCCCGTATCTCTTCAAACAGAACATGTTTAGCAAGCACAGACCTTTTAGCACGCTGGTGTGAGCTCAAACAGACACCAGCCAACGCCAACACAGCAGAAACAGCATCTCAGTTCATTCTGCCTCTGGGTGAATGTCACAAGATTACAATAAGAATTTATATTTTGCATAAAGATTACCAAGGGCCATTAAGATATATTGCATTGTTACATATTTTTTTTCTGTAATACATTTTAAATTATTATTATTATAATTAGTTATTACTTTCAAATATTTTTGTCTGTTCCCAGAAAATACAATGAAACAATAATATTTCAGTTAATGTTAGCATACATTAAAACCAGTTACCGTGCTGCACAAATATTTTACATTTAAATAATGCATAGTTTTTTGTTTTTTTTCCACATTGCAGTATTATGGTTTTATATTTATTGATTTATTTATTGGGAATTTTGTATAATGCCAGCACAAAATCTTAATGGTTCTAAATATGGGTTTTGTTGCCTTTATGCAAAATAATATATTTATTTTCCCGACGGGTTTCTTTGACGAATTTTCTTTGACGAGGCTATGAAAACAAACAAAAGGGTTTTTCTTGTATTCAAACATTGTTGTTTTTGAGGCTGACATTCATTCAGATGAGCAGAATGACAGAGCAGATGTCCTGACGCTGTGTTTATAGTAGATGACAGCTCTACATGTTGTCTTAACTATCATTAATGAACGTGCCAATGGCCATTGCACCCACTGTTTCGTGTGTAGTACAGTAGTACAGTAGTGTAACTAAAACCATTGTAAGCAAAAAGCGATGTTATAGAATACTGTAAAAGATGTATTCAGAACTTTTTGAGAACAATACCTTGGGCAGTTTGAGTGGAAGTCATATTTAAAGAAATATGCTAATAGAAACCTTCCATTGTGATCTGTTTTTAAGCAATTCTGAAGCACAAATGCAGTATCATGTGGCACTTTGAACTGCTTAACTACTTGTACAGCATCATATGAATCTTACGGTAAGGGTTTTGAGGAGATGTTAAAATATGTTTGCATGCCTGAAGTCATTTTTTTAATGAACTGATTTATTTTATTTTTTTTCGTTGGAGGAAACTCTTGGACTTCTAAGGGCCAGTGATGGAATTATTTTTCTATATTTTATGGATTGTTCTTGTTTTTTTTTTTAAGTGCAATATGTTTGTCATGATGATGTGGTCATGGCTAAAGCGTCTTATAACTTCACCATAGTGGCGTAGAGATTCTCATCCTAAAACTAGTGTTTTTACATTGAATGAAACGTCAAAGTGGTCGGCTAGGCTTTAACTGTGATTTGTTATCGATGTTGTTCTTGGGTGTTTATTTATTATTGAAAATAAACCAGTGTTACCATGGCAATGAAGTGCAATCATGTAAAAAGTACTCTTCTTTTTTACTTTTAAACAACCAGGAGAATGTTTCAGGTGAAAATTCTGCTATATTATGCAAGCATCTGTATGTTTAGAGGAATGTATATCTAGAAATGAACTTGTAGTCTGTGAAGTGAGGCACATGGAAATGATTGTGGTAGAGATGCAATCTGATCAGATATATAAGCTGATATTTTTTTGATTCGTTTTTCAGGATGAACGTTTTTTAAGCTTTGCTTCTGAGAAAGTTTTCATGACCCCAAACCAAAGCATTAGGTTTTCTTTTCAACATATCACATACATTAAGTGCAATATTTATTTTGATGTACTCGAGTCAACATGAACAGACCAAACTAACTGTTTATGTTCCTCGTGTTCAATTAAGTAAAGAAAGAATTGTGTTGGTATTCTTTCTATTTGCTTGAAATTATTGCACCCTTTCACTTTTCAACCCCGCTCCTGACATATTTACAATCTGATCATTTCTTTAGGATACAAGCAAAGCCTCCCTTTCTTTCTTTTTTTCATGTCTAATATCCTGTTTTGCTCTTAATAAAGTAAAATCGGTTTGTTAATGTTGTTTTTTATGTTGTTGAAAGAAAGAAAAAATTGGTTAAAATCTCCCATTTATAATACTTACAAAGTAACAGTTTCCAAAGATTGTTGTTTTGCATAAAATATTAACAACATGAGAAGATATTCTGATATTTTGATGGACAGATGAAGGACTGAAGGCTCAAATGCATCATTCTTTTTTGTCCACCATGAGCTGATCAACACTCAGCCTTAACTCTTTCATTTCACTTTACCTCTCTTTCTGTACATTTCTTATGTGTTTCCTCATTTTACGTGCTCAACCTGTAGTCTGTGCTGTGTTGTGTGTCACTGCAGGTAATGCGGCTCATCCATGCAAAAGATGGCATAAAGCGATCGTGTCCCACAATTAGCCCACGTAAAGAGGGCTTGTAAAGACACATTTGAGCAGTAATAAATATATTAGTGGACCAAGTTAGGAACCATTTTGTATATAATGTGTACAGTATCTTTAAATGCGAGGTGTGTTCCCGTCTGTTTTACTTGTGTCACTGATACAGACTTGAGATCCTCTGGATATTTCTCTCCTCACAGGCTGCTATCACACCGGCCCGCTCAACCACTCAGAGAAATAGCTCATAATAAAGGGCATTGGTTTTATTTTGTTGTTGTAGAACAGAGAATGCTTGTCTTTTGGGATTTTATTTTATGTGATGGTTATCTATGTCAGTGTACAGTCAATGTAAAACTAAAAAATGTGATGACATTCAGAACACAAAATAAAACAGTTATATGAGACGTATAGTTGACTGATTTGTTGTTAATGAGAATCTAATTACAGCCTCAGTTTTCCAAAGCATTCAGCAGTTTATCATTTCAATTATTTTGATATATTGACATTTACAGAGGGATTGCAGCTAAGGGTCATAAGGGTCAATTTTTTTGTAATTGAGGTCAAAGCGGAATCAACGGTCAATGGTCTTTCCATTGATGTATGGTTAGGACAATATTTTGCTGAGATTGGAAAATCTAGTATCTGGGTGCAAATTCTTTTTCCCGAAATATCAAGAAAATTGCCTTTTAGTGCTGTCCAATGAAGTGTGTTACCAGGCTTTACAAAGTTTCTTCAGGACAAAGAAATTCATACAGATGTGGAACTACTTGAGGGTGACTTTAAAATTTGGGTAAACTATTCCTTTAATATCCTAGCAATTGTCATACTTGTACAACGAATGACTTTGTGCTCCAGGGTTACAAATAAGCAAACGAGTGTGTTTCAAATGTGCTTTGGTGGCACGTACACGCACTGCAGGCTAAACATTTCGCATTCATCATGTATAGCAAGTTGTATAATTTTCAATATTTTCAAACTCGAGATATCTCGAGTGCAGATAAAAGCATGCATCTCTTTCAGGGAGCAGGGCATCTCTAATGTGTCACTGGCAGATAGTCTTATCTTCGGCTCACACAGGGCACAGCGTGTTCACATTACCCATGATGCACCCAGAGCTCTCAATGGTCAATACAAACGGTCAAAAATACAGGAAAAACAGTTTCAGACATTCAGTTTAAAGCACATGCCATGCCTGTTTTGATGTACAAAAACATTTGCAAGAAAAACTATAGTGGATGTATGTCTCAGCTTAAAGCCAGGATGATTATTACACTTCTACAGTTGCTGTCAATCACATGCTAAAAGGTATGTCTTACACACACTGACAGAAATCTCTTATTCTAGTGCATTCAATCATTTTAAGTGTTCAATATTGGAGACACATATGTACAGATATCAAAAGCTCATTCCTTTATATAAAGTAGTGAATATGCTTTTATTATTATTATTATTATTATGGCGACCTCAGTGTTCAGTGCAACCTTCAGTTGTCAAGTCTAACCTTTCTAGCCTTCAAAAAAGTTTGACCTCTTTCATGTCACTGCTGGGCAGTGTTACTTAAATACTCTACACTAATGTCAGATTTTGCTGGACAGCAAAAAAAAAAAAAAAACGACAGAAAGAAAGAAAAGAAAAATAACTGTTTGCAGTCGTGAACTGTTATGAGTGATAAAGGGTATAACTTTATTTTACGTGTTCTTTCCTAGCTAGTATCTTGTACCTAAAGGCAAATGAGTGTATGTACATGTTAATAAGTTTGTACATACAGACAAGTGTGGGTAAGAATGGTCATTTACAGGTAGTGCCTGTACATGGTAACTAATTAGACACTTTACTGTACTTACTAATGCATATACATGGTAAATATGTAGTACTTATGGACAAGTTGGTACAGGCACATCCTCATAAACATGGGAAGTGTTGGTAATTCCTATGTAATGTTTGTGTAAAATGGTGCACTTTTTTCCATATACTACTTACTTAAAAATAAAATGCACCAGTTACCAGTTCTTAACCAGTAAGAACCAGTAAGTAACCAGTAACCAGTTCTTCAAACTTTGTGAGCACTGTTATGGAGAGCAATTTACCACTAACAAGTACTACATATTTATCACATATATACCAAATACAGTATGTGTTAACCATAAAACCACATTTTCTGTCCCTTGGGTGCTACACATTTAACATGTACAATAGTGTGTGCCTGTTTGTACCCACTTGCCCTTATTTACCATGAATACAGTAAAATGTTTAATTAGTTACCATGTACAGGCATTACATGTAAGTGACTATTCTTACCCACACTTGTCTGTATGTACAGACCAACTACCATGCATGTACAACTTAAGTACAGCTGTGCTTTTTATTTGTCACCATGTACATACACTTCAGGTAAGTACCTTGTGTTGCCTTGTGCACACACACACACTATAAGTCCTTACACAATCTGACATGTGTTTAAAATTGAACAAGAAATTAGGTGCTGGGCGTCCGGCCAGAGGAGAACTGGACCCAATTAAGCCTGGTTCTCCCAAGGTTTTTTCCCCCATTCTCTCATGGATGGGGTTTTGGTTCCTTGCGGCTTTCTCCTCTGGCTTGCTTAGTTGGGGTCACCTGATTTCCAGTGATTATCGTCGTCTTGACTACAGAGACCGTCTCTG
>JAUMHP010000080.1:519675-530088 GCA_032361065.1 Enteromius trimaculatus | reverse complement strand
CTTATTCTGTTCCTCAGTCCGTATCCAGATCAGATGGTGTACCAGCACAAAGAGATGATCTTCATTGGAGACCAGAATAACTAGATGAGCTCCGTGGACAGATCGCTGGATCCAGATGCACACAAACACACACACTTTAATTCCTTACACAATCTAACATGTGTTTAAAACTGAACTGGAAAATAGGTGCTGGGTTTCCGGCCAGAGGAGAACTGGACCCAACTAAGCCTGGTTCTTTTTTTGTTTTTTAAACGTGCTATATAAATATGCGTTATGTTCGTTCTCAGTATTAAGATCACTCTTGATCATGCAAACAGGGAGCATGTCGCGGCGACAGGCCTGGCTCTCGGCCACTGTACAAAACTTTTGAACAATTTAGATTTAGATTTTGTGATACTAAATATGAATATTTTATAAGACTTTTTTTTTTTTAAAAGCATAATTTCACTGTAAGAGTGGCGTTGTGGCTTGAGCCAAGTGCCTTTTGGTCAGGTCTAGGTGCCCCTGGTCCATGATTTTCCACAATGTATTAAATACGGGGACCCACAAATTAACTTTGTGAGGTAAATATTGATTACTGAATTTTAACCATGAAAATTTTTGTGAAATGTTTCCGTTTTAAATATTCACTAAGTAAATATATAACCATGTTAAAATGCAGTGCATAAAAATGCAAGCCATGAAAATACAATGCATTAAAATGCAAGCACTGTTAATTGCAATGCTTTTTTTTTTTTTTTCTCGATTTGTGGAATACAACAAGCTTTTCATTTCAAATACTTTCGGCAGGATTTTTGTTCCATAGATGACAGGTAGGGTCACTGCCCCCTACAGTCTCATTTTCATAAATATATGGAGCATTATGTTATGTCTCAAACAGTAATTTTAGACAGTGTTTTGAATGTGCCTCTGAAAACTGAATTGATGCAAATTTATGGGGTATTTGTGTAATTACACAGAAGCATTATGTCGGTGACAAGCCACTCAAATCACTATAAAAGGGCTTTTATTACAATTGTCCTTTATTACATCTCAGTATAATGATATAGCTTTCATGTGTGACGCATCAAATCAGATCTCTCCAAGAGATCTAATTTAGCTTTCATACTGAATTGAAGGCTAACAAAGTTTGCTGGCTGTTATTGCACACAATAATAAATAAGACGACAGACACTGACAGTTTAAGACAATATATAGTTATTGCACATTGATGTAGCATTAATTGCACTTGAATGTAGCGGGACCATTCAAAAAGCGTGTAGTGATGTTTAAATGTGCCTTTACCTGACAGCTGTGTTTTCATTCTGCAGAACCTGCACAGCCACGTTACATGATCCATTAGCATGAGCCACAACACTGATGTCTCCAAACTCAGCCTGAAAAACAAAACCAACCAATCCGTAACTCAACTAATATGACTGCTTTGACTGATTTGATTTGATTTCAAAATCTCACCTGTTCAACTTTAATATCATAATCTCCATTCAGTTTTTTCCCTCTGAAGAGTTTGGCCCTGTAGTAAAGGGACGGGGGGGAAAAAATGTAATATTATATATATTTATGATTAGAGCTGGGTGTAACTGATAGCATACTCAGATTGCAGTTACTTGTAACTAGATATTACATTTTAAAAGAAATAATAGAAAGAAAGATTTCAATGGAATATATTTCCTTTCTCCTTTTTCCATCAATATGGTACTTTTAATCAAAGTTTGATAAAAAAAAAAAAAAAGTAATCTATGAGTAATCTAAAAAGTACCCATGTAGGGCTTAGATTAAACCAGGATTAGGCCACAGTTCAACTAGGACTAGTAATTTTTTATAAATGCTCCTTAGAAAAGAATCTAGAGTCCATCTTGAGACAAAACCAAGACAAAACTAAATAAAAAAAAACCAATCAGTGCACGTTTCTTTTACTTGAAAGAGCGCAGACTTACAGTTTAGTCTGGGACTAGTCTTAAAACTTGTGATACAAGAGAATAATCTCATGCAATACTTAATTGAAATTAAGATTACATAGTAATATACTTTAAAATATGTGAGTTCATTAATGATCTATGATTCATCAATAATTTATTCTATTGGAACTGTGCTATATATAACAAGCTTTGACATTTTGTCACAGGGACGTTAAAGGTGCGCATTAAGAGTAAGAGTACTGTAGCAATATGGTACCACTATACACTTAGGGTACTTGGGGAATCTTTTAAGGGTAAATAGTGCACAAAGATAGGGTACTATCCAGTGACAGTGTACTATCGTTACACTTCTTTTTCTGGGAACATAAACGAAGGTGGTGTTTTGCCCTAAATGTTGGCACAAGGATGATGGCATATTGTGCAGTAGCCTAGTTACCATGGTGATCAACATTTGAGCTATTTTTTATACCTGAAGTAGTCAGTAGGCATTCCAGGAATTCCTTTGATTGCTTTGCCTTGTTACAACATTAATCAATGTTTTCAACTTAAGGTTAGACACGCACAGGTTTCCATGCTTTAAAATGACCCAGTCTTTCTACTGTACAAACTTTATTCCCTGTCCCCTTAGCCTTACAAATTTTTCCATCATGCTTTATGGTTTATAAGATTTTTTCTTAAAAAACATGTCAAAATGTCCTGATATTACTACCCTTGTGGGGATATTTGATCAACATTGTGTAGATACTATCAGGACACACACAATGCATGTTACATGTTGAATATGTTCAAAATAGGTCGATATAGCTTTATTATTGAGTTGCAGTCAAGCTAGATGTAGGTTGCTGTAGTAACATAAATAGCTATAATTGAGAGCAGTTGAGTTTTAATGTCTTGTTAGTAATTACACATTTCACCAACAGTGCCATGCAGTGCAGTGCACTAATGTCAGGGACATCCTCTGCTGAAAGATACTACGGTTTCAGAGCAATCTCGGCTGATTGTTTCTCTGTCAGTCTGCAACAGATACACACTGATGATCCACCTTTAAACAGTGCAGCGAAGGTTATACTGCTAACAACAGCACAGTTTAAATAAAAGCATATGTTATATTGTATGTAGATAGAATGTTTGGGCCATATCTTAATATATAAGAAAGTTTAATGCATTTTAACGGATTTAATAGATTTCATATCATAGACTTAATTGTCTAATAATTGTAATGTAGACAAGGCTATGAAATGTCAAATGCAAAATGCTCTCTAGCTTGAATACTTTTCTAATTCTATTTAAAAAAAAAAACCTTTAAACTTGCACTCTATTAATTTATCGCTTGAAAAAAAACTAACATTAGTTTCTCTAATCTGTGTTATTCTGTCTTATTTTTATTGTGAACAAAAATCAAAGAAGCACTAGCACTAACTTGTTCTATTCTTTTATCTGCTTTCTTTTTATTATTATTATTAATTTTAAATTTTTTTAAACCCTTGCTACATGTACTGCGTTAAGCTAACTGAGACCTGTATCATTGCTCTTTTGTTGGTTTTGATTTGTTCCATTGTCCTCATTTGTAAGTTGCTTTGGATAAAAGCGTCTGCTAAATAAATATAATGTAATGTAAAGTAATCTAACCTTCAACACAAAAAACATAACAGCACAGACCTCCTTAAGACAGGAGTTTTTACTGTAAACCCGTGGAGCAAACATGTAAACCAATGGTCCCTTAATCGAGGGTGACGCATTTAATCACAAATTATTCTCAAATAAGCATGTGGAATTTATTTACACCAACAATTTCTGTAATCAATAAAATCCATATTATTAATATATTAATAGCAGATCCTTAAAATATAAAATTTATTTAACATAGCATCTTTATCTGCATTATATGTTATAACATATTTTGGGAGGATTAACATTATTTACACGTGTGTATATATATATATATGATATGATATGTTACATCTCAAAGCAACTAGTAAGCCAATTTGTCTCTGAACATTATACTGTGATATCTATAATATTTTTGGCATATATGGTGTGGCAAAAACCTTCATTCTTTATCTTCACACCATTTCTTCTGCATGCTATTACAAATATGGATTTAAAGGGTAATTAGCATGCTTTTACTCCTCACACTAATCCTTTAAGCAAATTACCAACGAAATTGAGGACAGAACAGAACATTTTTCTAAAGTCTGGAAATGCTTCAGATATTCCTGCTCCTGAGATTCACCCATGTTATTTTGCATATGCATATTAATAATTCACTCTTATTTTCTACATAATCTCTGTGTCACGTTGTCATCTTGTGTAAGTAAAATATCATTATTAATCAAACACACTTTAGGCATGTACATCAGTGAGACTTCAGATTTATTCAGTGATTGTGCTGATTGTGAAGCGTGTAAATGAAAGATGTCAATTGTGAAAGTGTGCATTTATCTTCTTGGATTTTTTTTCCCCAGCAAAAATAAATGAATGAAATTAAATGATTAAGCTTAGCACTAAATAAATAACTTATCAGATAAGGATTAAAATAAGGGGAGAAGCCAAATACAGCCTGATTAGTAAAAATCATGCAAGCCTTATCAAGTGAAAGCCGTTGCTCTTACCAGTCCTGCTGTGGTTCATCGATGACCAGCAGAAGCTTGTGTCTCTTGGACGAGGCGGGCACAGGCGTTTGCTCCACCAGCCCTGCTGAGGCGGCCGTCTGCTTTACCACACTGGTGATGGAGCTGAAGAACCCCGTTCCCAGAGGCTGGGGCTGCATGGGCTTTCTCTCTTGGCCCGGGGACACCGGTGCCGGTCCTGAGGCTGGTCCAGGAGGGGGAGGCTGAGGAGGATCTGGTTTTTGCAGGTCTGACATGTAGCCATTAGGCAGGTTGGAGATGAAGGTGCTGTCGGACAGACGTCGGCGCAGGTAGTTCATGGCTTAAGAGACTAGAGGAAGATTGCTGCTTTGGAAATAGATGTAGAAATGTGCATTCAGGGGATCTGCCCCAGAGGGAGAAGCTCAGGACTGAATCTCCAGCGAAGTGTGAAGCTGGGATCCCTCCTTATGTCGCAGTGTTTCCTCCCCTCTCTGCCTTCTCCAGCTCTGATGTCGTATATGTGTGCAGCCAATCAGAGTCTTGCTGCATCCCTGCATGAGATGCTTGCTCTCTCTACCCTCCCCCATGCTAGACTGCCTGATCGCATCCTTCTTGACAGTGTACAAAATAAAAAGGTTTCCTGCAGTGCATGCGTGGGAAAATAGTGAGCTGGGCAAATGAGCATCCCCCTATAGAATTACTATTTTGTTTTTCTCGCAGATGTTGCTTGAACTATCAGTGCATGTTATGTGGAACATTAATTATTATATTTATCATTATTAAATTATTTCCTTTATAACTTCAGCGTCATTAATTAACATTATGAATGTGTAAATATGAATAAGACAGCTAGCCAGCAAAATAATAGCATAAACACCATCTCATCATTGCCCCTCAAGCACATTTCGCCAGATTTTAAACAGAATTGTAACCTTCCAGAAGCCGAGATACAGCGCTGACACGTGGTACATGGAACTTTTTCCAGCGCTGCGTCGGAGTGGCCAATAACAGTCGTTTTTGATGACTGTATAACAATTGTCAATATTTTTATTGAAATTGATGTTACGTTTGTGACAGAAAATGTAAGCAATAACTTCACATATAAATACACGAACCACGCTTTGTTAAAAATATAAATGTAATAAGTAAATATTGAATGTTTGGGAAAATTCAATCAACTTTTTTTTCATGCGGAAACACACGGACTCCTGCCGAGCAGCGTTAGCACTATACTAATCTTTTACAACCGCAACAGCTACTTATCACCTGTTTAACTGCTTTATTTACCATTCATATAAAAAGAGGTCGTGCTTGACGAATATGATTTAGTATTTTGAATTTAAGTCACTAAACTAAACTTTAGACGGGCAGGCTAGCATCTAACTTGCAGCCCGAGCTAACAGCTTAAATAGCTCAGTTTGCTAAAAACAACGCACACTTTACTTTCGTTTTTTGTTATGTTGCTTATGTTTCTCATCCGAAAGACCATATTTTTTACCATTTCTAACTGCGGAGCTGGAGTAATCGATTAGATTCATGCTTTAAACGTAACGTTAAATGTTTATGTTAAAATGGATATCATGATTGATAATTTCATCAATAAAATGAACGATAAAATCAGCAGGCTGCATTGTAATACATATGAGGGTAAGTAACTGCATTCACAGCTCTCAAACACAAATATTTAATACTGAATTTCTGAAGTAATATCGTGCAAATAAAATCCATTAATAACATTACTTGAATATGGAATAATACTAATCATTCAATGCCGTGGTGCGCAGTAACAAAAATGATTCTATTAATAAAATATTTATTTTAAATAGCATTTATATATTTCTTAGACAAAATAACAATTAAATCTTCCTTTATGAAGTCAAGTAAAAGTATCATATTTCTTACTTAATAAACACATGTAAATGCACATCTTTTAGACTAATCATTATTTTAATAAATGTTTAATAAAAAATAATTCGGGGTAAAATAAGCTAAACTTGGTATGCCAAGTCAAATGATCTGATATTCTAAGGTTAACATTATTCATTTCTTTTTTTTCAATATTATATCGAGACTGCTAAAAATGTTAATTAAAAAAATCACATTTCCATTAAAAAGGGTGTATTTCTGAGTCATTTTATGTATGAATTGCATTTCTACATTTATATTTGTAATTATTTATCAGGTGATTTTATTTAAATGACTAACGAATGAGGACAATACCAAAGCAATCAAAAACAAAAGAGCAATAATATATAAGTGCTGGCTTAGTATAATGCAGAGCAAGGTTTTTATCTAATAAATATATTTACACAATTTATTGTGATTAGTTTTTAAATAACTTATATGTTTGTAGTGTGTATATTTATTATTTATATATAAATACACATACATACAGTATGTATTTTGAAAATATTTATATCAATATTTTTCTGAAATACATAATAAATGTCGACAGTATAAACACATGACATTTTTCAAAATTAAATATTTGCATATTACTGATTGAATGTTTCACTGATATTCTAGTGTGATGCTTATCCAAGCATGATGAAGACTTTTGTCTTTGATAAGCACTTTTAGCAATGAATGTGCCTTAATCTGCATCTGATTTCTTGACAGATGATTCAAGAGCGTCTAGTCTTCCTGTGTTCAGCTCAGGATGTACACCCACAAGCCCAACCAAGAGAAAACACCATGAAAACTCTCTGAATCATCAAAAAGACTCAGATGAAGAACAGATGAACAAAATGAGATGCATATTAGGATCACACCTGTATGTCTGCTACTGTTCTGTTATTTGGATTGCAGCAAATTTTCCCATGGTTTGAATTGTTCGGTCAGTTGTTTTGCACCATATGTATTTTGCATGTTTTTTTCTTGTGTTATTTATAAGGAGAAATTCGAATGGAGACACTGGAAATCAGGAGTTATGGAATTATAGTCACACATCTCTGAGTGGTCTTCATAACCATCATGTATTTGCACCTTTCTCCATTTTTGCTGTTGATCAACCCCTTGAGATGAACAAACACAGCTTGGATCCTACAAGGAGCATGCTTTTAACTTCTGGATCCAGTCGCCAGCAGGTCAGACTTACACGATCTTGAACAGTCGTGCAATTTTTGGTCTCTACATCAGTGATTTCAGTCATACAGGATCGGTTGCTAAATGTGTTCCAGTTAGGGATGTTCATTTCGGTAATTTGTTCTAACCAACATTCGGCACTTGTTCACTAATTATTAACCGTTAACCAAACAAGATTATTTTAAATTAGAACTTACAGTGCCCCTATTATGCCATTTTAAAGGTGGCTAATATTGTTTTATGAGTCTCTTTAAACAGGTTTACATGTATGCAAGGTCAAAAAACACTTTAGTTTTCTCCAAAAATAGATTTAATTTCACCCCATTTCTAAATGATTCATAAACGACTCGTGTGAAGCAGTTCGAAGACTCAGTTTGTCTAAACCCCTCTTTCCTGTGAGCCCTCATTGTGAAAGAAATGAAACCTGCAACATGTAGCCTAGTATGCAGTGTTTCAGTTCAATATGGAAACATTTGGTTTTGGTGTCAAATGAGAGACCCAGTAAATTTCAGCTTTGTTTTAGCCTAAATACATACATTTGTTTTGGCTTGTCATTTATATAGGCTATCTATAGCTTTTTACATTTCTTTTCTAAATACTGACACATTTAAAGAATTTGTTGTGTAGTGGAGGAAACTAAAATAGCATATGTTTACAGTGTTTATCATAATCTTTGTAACGTTTAATGTCTGCATTAGGTCTGCATTATTATTTCTGAGTGAAAAGGCCACTATTTTGCCTTTTTTAAATATGATCTTTCATGCAGTGTGTCATGTAGCTGTATGTGAACATAAACTATCTGCAAAGTTGTGACGCCGACATTGTATGATAAATTAAGTTATTGTCTATCAAAAAAAAGATTCACATTCACCTAAACAAATCTTTTTCTGTTACGGCCACACGTTACAAAGTAACATATTTGCATAATGTCTGCCCACATTTTATGTCGCAAACAACTTGCCTGCCCACAAACAGTACAATTTCCATCTGGATTACATCATATCAAGAAGACGTTGTACCCTGTACTGTCTTTCAGCTATGGCAATAGGCGTTTCGTTTTCCAACACACACTGTAGCAGTAGCCCAATCATAAAGAACTGTGCCATCTGACCAATCACAGCAGTGAGAGCTCACGAAAAGGAGGGGTTTAAGACTGATTCTTCGAACTGTTTCACAAGAGTCGATTACGACTCATTTAGAAATGGGGTAAAATTAAATCTATTTTCGGAGAAAACTAAAGTGTTCTTTGACTTAGCATACGTGTAAACCTGTTTTAAGAGACTCAAAAACCAATATTAGCAATCTTTAAAATGGCACTTTAAAAAAAAAATGTATATAGGCTGAGTATTTTACTAAATTTAAATTTAATAAATTACTGAAATAAATAAATGAATTTTTTAACTGATTATTCAGTTAACGCTTAACCTGTTGAAATGAACATCTCTAGTTCCTTATCAGAATCGGGATCTCGCCAGAGAGAACAATGTACTTTGAGTGTAACAAAACAAGTCTATAGGCATTGGCATGCACTGATTGCAAGCAGCTGGTGAGCAGCTGGTGCATGCATCATTTATCCTTTCGCTTCAGAGCCGAGTGGTGGCGCATCACTACTGCTCATTTTCTTTGAGTAAGCTGACAGAACAAGTGCGGGTGTTACAGCGGTGGTCATGGTCTTACGAGGATCATCTTGCCGTGCAGAAAGCCACACCAAAAAAGCAAACTGAAAGAGTCAGTCATTTCCTGCCACTTAAGGACGTCACGATCGCTGCCTTATGTGTCTGGGTTATGCTGAAGATGCGCTCGTGGACGGTGCATGTGCTCAGTGTGGGGACATGACTGTCTCAGAGCTGCACAAAGGACTCTGCTATGTCAAACATGGCTGAGTCCCTCTGCCGCGATCCAGTGTTTGTCCCGGCACCCGGGGCAGCACTGCGTCTGGTGGTATCAGAGGTGATTTGAGAATCACGGTGAGAGCCTCCCCAAAAGGGAGTTCTCACTCCTCAAGCACTCGGCAGCTGGTGGAGTTGCCATTGGAGCAGTGTACCGGTCTTTTCTTTGGTGCTCCTCCTGACGACCAGATGACGATTGCAGCATCAGAGGGCGAGCCCTCTCTCTCCAGGGATGACGAATCGGCTGTGTTGGCCCCTTCTAGTATGGTAGTGTTGCCTGAGCCAGAGATGGACCTTCAACCCGTGGTCAGATCCATCATTCCTTTGGGCGAGAGTGCCCCTGGAGCAAGTGTCCAAGCATGCTGTGGTATTCACAGATGCCTCGGCCATGGGCTGGGGCGCCTCTGGCTGGACTCCCAGCACCTAATTTCCAGTTCAATTTTAAACACATCAGATTGTGTAGAGCACTTATAGTGTGTGTGTGTGTGTGCATCTGGTTCAGGCGATCTGTCCACGGAGCCCATCTAGGTCTTCTTGTTTCTGATGAAGATCATCTCTTTGTGCTGATACACCATCTGATCTGGATAAGGACTGAGAAACAGAATAAGAGAAAGACAGACTAATATTTGCACAGATGCCACTCTTTTTACGATGTAACAAGTACATTGTGTGTTAAGGGGAGCGTTCCTGTTCCGGCTGATCTAATTAATGCAGCCTAACAATCCTTTAACGGATTTGTGTATTAGTGTATGTGTAAGCCAGAGTAAGGAGATGTGTCTTTAATCTAGATTTAAACTGACAGTGCAGTGTTGACAGAACCGAGCTAATATGCTCATGCTCATAGTTTGCTGATAGTTAGTACTGGCTACAGATAAAGTCTTAATTGTTGGTGATTTTAATATCCATGTTGATAAAGAAAAAGATGCGTTA
>JAUMHP010000080.1:495628-510416 GCA_032361065.1 Enteromius trimaculatus | reverse complement strand
CCGGGTACTTCTCGCCTACTGAATTTCGAATGCTATGAATTCGGACATACTACTCGCCTCGCATGCTGTTTTTCGCGCACTATATAGTAGGGAAGTAAGCGATTTCGGACGCAGCGAAAGAGTATAGAAGACCAAGAGGCCAAACTCAATAGAACGCTCCATAGCAACAGTTCTTTCTCTTTTTTTAATAATGAAGTAACATGAAAGAATGCTTCATAAGTTTTAGAGTACCACAATGAGTACTGCATTATAAATTTAGTAAATGTATGCAGTATTTTACCTGAAGCATGTGTGGTATGGTAACACTTTAAAATTATGGGCCGTTGTTAACAAGTAGCTATGCAGGAAGTAAGTAGTTTCACACTTAACTTAATACTATTAACTAACAGAGAAGTAATATTAACTCAGCAGTAAGTAATAGCAAATTTAAGACAAAGGTAGTTCTTAATTAGATACTTGGAAATCTACTTGTGAACGTCTTAAAAGTGAACAGTTGGGTTCTTAGGGGAAACTCATTTATGAATTTTATATCCGCCAAATAATTCAGCTACAGGTTAAAATTGTGACTACTGCTTTTACCAAAAGATGGATGTTCTCTGTTTATTTCAAACTTAAACATAAAATAATAACAATAACAATAATAAATGACTTAAAAATGTTAATAATTAGGAAGTGATCCTAACAAGCTCATGATTTAATTAGTTCACAATTGTGAACTCTGTTTTATGTCACTTCAATATGTATCCAAAATGGTGAAATATCACTAGAATATCACAAAAATGTAAATGTTACTATACAGTATGTCACAGATATAAAATTTACGTTTGAGTAATCACTGAGGGGTTAACATGTTTTTCACTTTAAAATAAAGATCCCGATCACAAGTAGTTCCTTAGAAGCACGTTAGCTTTAAAGTAAAAAATAGATCAACCCCCTCATTAATTACTACAGTGTTACTCTGTCAGGCTGCAGAAACTACTAGTGATCTGAACCATTATTTTAAAGTGGAAACACATTAACTACTCAGTAATTACTAAGAAAAACTAATCTTTAAAAAATGTTAACTAGGAAGTGAGCTCTTGTTTGTATTAGTTCAGTATGTCTCAGACTCCAAAAGACCTAGCTTTAGTGACAGTAGACAAGGGAAGACTTTTCTTGAACATAATGATGTTCTCTTGACAAAAACAATTCACATCCTTAATGAAGGCATCGACTGCATTAATATTGTGTGAAACACAAATCCACATATTCCAGATTACAGTGTCTGGTAAAATGTAATAACTGATGCATAGTGTACAGTCATGCATTTGTGTAAAGCAATAATGGTCTACTTCATAACATACATGTTTGACTGTATGTTATGCATCGAATAGAGAATATGTTATATAACTTATTAAATTTAAGTAATTACTGAGTACTTACTAGTAATTACTGTCCTGCTGTTTGTCCTTAAAATGAATAGAAAAGACAGACAGGACAAATTAACAATAAAGAAGACAGAGGAGCTCCAAACCATCTTGACTGATGGTGCATTCTCTGAAGTGGTAGCCTACTTTTTTCAATTTATTCTGAAACTGAAGTGACTTGTGGCCAGGTACGGTGACCATACTTGGAATTCGTGCTGTGCATTTAACCCATCCAAGTGCGCACACACACACTGAAGTAAACGCACACCTGGAGCAGTGGGCAGCCGATGCTGTGGTGCCCGGGGAGCAGTTGGGGGATTGGTGCCTTGCTCAAGGGTCTCACTTCAGTCGCGGTATTAAAAGCTGAGAGAGCTGGACTCCCACCACCTACAATTCCCGCCAGACCTGGAACTCGAACCCACAACCTTCGGTTTACATGGCCTCATGTCAGCTCTCTTACATGGCCCGACAAATCGAAATGTAAATAAACGTAGACGTTGAATTTGTGTGAAGCAGCTGACATAGAAGAGCATTCAGAGTTTACATTCAGCGGATACTCTTCAAAATGACACTACGGAAAAGTCGGTCATTTTAGTTTTCTTTTCATAGAAAAAGTATTCTTGTAGCTTCATAATGTTACTGATTATGATTGAGGCGCAAAGGCGTGCAGATCCAAATGCAACTTAATTTATTTAACAAACACAAAAAAGCCAGGCAGGGTCAACTACGGCAAACAAGTACAGGCAGAGACAATAGAATAATCCACAAGCGTAGCAGAGTTCGGGCGATTGGCGAACAGTATCCAATGGGACGAGGCTAAATCCAGAGTCCAAGAGCATGCAAGGTCGAGAACGGTAATACAGGGCAAGAACAAAGAAAACGGGAAACACGAAGGGCTGACAAAGGGGAAAAACAAAAGTTACATCCACAATGACGAGCGACTACACATTCTACAAACGGGGTTTATAAACACATGATAACAAGGTTAAGGGGAGGAGCGGGTTAGTGTCCAGGGCTACAGACAAAGGGGGCCGGATACATGAGTTCACGTGACGCTGGAGTGCCATCCAGAGCTGGGCTGGCACATCCAGCTGATTGTTACAGTTACAGTTAAACCACTGATGGCAGATGAACTATTCTGATGATGTCTTTCATATTTTTGAAATGGACTTACAGTGTTCATTACTTGGCAGTCAATAGTATAGTCACAAGCCTCCCAGTTTTCATCCAAAATATCTTTCAGAGAACAAAGTTTTTACGGCTTTTAAACAATATGGGGGAAAGAAAAGAAAAAATCTTTTTGGAGTGGAGTAGCACTTTAAGTGCCTTTTAGACCCCAAATAAGCCAGCCAAATGCAACAGTAACGCAAACTGAATAAAAAGAGTTACTGTAGTTTTGATTGCTAAGCTGATGAGATCTATATCAGTACTCAGCTCTGTATTTTTTCAGTGCCTGATGAAACCTCATCGGACCAAAAATCTCACCAAATAATTATAAAGAAGCTCTGTCAAATATCTGTTGTTAGTTAGGAACCTGGGTGTACTCAACCCAGTCTCACGGCAGTTCGTGACTTTATCACAAAATTTATATTTTATATCATACAA
This sequence comes from Enteromius trimaculatus, assembly GCA_032361065.1. Classification (NCBI taxonomy): domain Eukaryota; kingdom Metazoa; phylum Chordata; class Actinopteri; order Cypriniformes; family Cyprinidae; genus Enteromius; species Enteromius trimaculatus. The sequence goes on along the minus strand of JAUMHP010000080.1, from coordinate 507,405 downwards.
GGCTTGAGTCAAGGGCAGCAAAGATGCACGTCACTGAAGGAGAAGAAATCTGAAGTCCTGGCGTGAAGCAGGCGAGCTTCGGCAGGAGTCCGGCGCAACACGGCGCCCAGACGATTGGTTTCTCTAAGTACCACTGCACCAATGGCCCTGGAGTTTCACCGCGTGATTAAAAAAGGCGTCAGTTAGGAGGAAAAGGGAGTTTTTCCCATAGCGTCTTATCAAACGCAGTACGAGTGAAAGTGTTGAAAGGGAACTTACTTGAATAAATATCAAATAAATAAATCTACTTCAGTGAAAGAAAAAAAAGTTGCCTTCACATTATACATTTATAATGATGGAGATTTTCATACATTTTAAGTAAATTTGATAAAATATTTTGTTTTCAGTAGATTTAATTTGGTGTGAACAGATCTTTTGTTTTGCTTTCAATGTAAGAAGGCCTTCAGAGGAAGGACACACAAAGAAACTGATGTACAAAAAGGAATTGGTAAGCACCCTGTATTTACCCATGATGAGCCAGCAGAGGTCAGTATACACACAATATTAACTGTATTCTTTCAAAATACAAAACAAAGGATGTCACCTCATTCAGAGCTTGATCATTTTGTTACAATCCAAAAAAGTTTACAAATGATATGCTTATATGATATAATTATTATAGATTGTGTTCATATATACTGTATTTATAACATTTCTAATAACATTTTGTATATAAAATACATGTAAAGTCATTATTACTATTAAATATTGTAAAATGAAAACACATTCAAATATTTATACATTTATTACATATTATACATTTTCATCCACCACTTTTATTTTTTTCTTTTCCAAAACTCAAAGGACAAAATGACCTCAGCCGCTCTAGAATCATAACTGATCCCAACAAGCCTTCCTGTGAAGTGTGCTCTCTGAGGATTGCCCAGCAGATTTTCTCATTTTCTCACGTTCTTACAAGACTCTTTACAAGTTTACAAGGGACAGGCTTTGGCACATATCTGCAAAGAACATGGAGAGACAAGCTTTAAACGGAAACAACACTTTGGGTCAATGAAATTCAGGCCCATGCCTTTAAACGGTGTAAAATCTAGAAACACACATACACGGTGCATGGCAAACAACTGAAAAAACTCTATTAATGTGTGATAAATGCACGCTGTTTAGCATGATGCTTGCAATTTGAGCATCGGCGACGGTTTTAAATGTAAAGCTTTACTATTGCATCATTTCCAGGGTGATACAGCTACTGGATTTGCATAATTGCTTGTAGATTATTTTAGCATTATCCAGCATTTTCCACAACCCCCTTCTGAGGAGGATGTGGCCACATCCTAAGGGGAAAGCGTGTCTAAAATAGATCCTATAAGTAAGTGCAGTACATGCACAAATGTGGGACTGTGGCCTGCAGGAAAACTTGAGTCATGCTGGCAAGATCAGACTCCTGCAGATGACAGCATACCGTGCCCTATTGCTAAACACATCCTTTCCACAGCTAGCATTGGTCACCATTGCCAATTGGAAATGAAAAGGAAAGGTTCACAAAACGTGTGTGTCGGTGTGCACAGGGACGTGTTGTGGGTTTCTGACCGGAGAAAAACCGGAGCTTCATTCATTGTGTCAGCCTCACTGCTGGCAATGGCATAACCTCTACGAGACAACACGGTCAGTCTTGATCACAGTCTAACCATGCACACAAACAGAACCTGTCAGCCTGTCTCAGTGTCAGGGTTGGTTTCACCAGGCGTCTCTGCCTATCGGTCATTCTCCATCCACTCTCGTGCCATATCTTTCAGCAGTGGCTGTTTGCTCAGACTGCAATATTTTGTAGTCATTGATACGAGATGCATTGATTGGACTTAATTGCATTATACCTTCAGTATACTAAACTATTATACTTAAGGTCTGCTAAATTGATGCAGCTATTTTGTACTTAATGCACTTTAATTGTGCAGAAGAAGTCCAATTACATATATACTTAGTATACTTAATTTTGTGCTAAAGTGCAACTATTGCAGATACACTTTAAATATTTTGCATTTAAAGACATATGCAGTAGATATTATTCAAAGGTCGTATAATTCTTATTTAAAGTGACACTAAAACATTTCAGATTTACTATTAATGATTGTAGTTGTTGCAAATGTTTTTTTTTTTATATAAACATAATTAAAATAATTAATTGAACAGGATTTGGAGAGTCAAATGCCTGTTTATAAATAAGTTCTAACAGCTGAAAATGTATATCTTTAAAGCATGAGGTCAGAAGAACTGCTTGAAGAGCTCAGAGACAGGGTTGTGTTTAAGCACATCTGTGAAAGAGACTATAAAGATAAGCAAAGCTGAACAAAGAAAAGTGAGGAGATAAAGAGATAGACAGAAAGTTGTTATTAAACAGGCCACTGACTCTAAGCTCACAGTGCACAAGACAGTGCAAGGGTGGTGTAGGGATAACTCTGTGAATGTCCTCGAGTGGCTCGGCCTGACTTGACCCTGATCGAACATCTTTGGAGATACAGCACTGACAGTTCCTGGCCAAACTGACAGATCTTGAGGATCTCCAGACAAAACTCACCAAAAAAACGTCACCAAAGCAAACTATATGCCTGCAAAACAAAACTCAATAATTAAGTGACAAATGGGGAATTGATTGAGGCGTTACCATACCACATTTTTGGGGGAACAATTTTATCTATTAACTATGATTTTTTAACTGTTAACTAATTTGCTGCTTAATATTCTGTATGGTAGTTGTTAAGTTTGGGTCTGGGATGGATTAAGGAATCTAAAGTGTGGTCATGCAGAATAAGGCTTTAATATGGAAAGAAAAGGATGTGACATGTGGCCAGGTATGGTTGTGCTCTGTATTTAACCCATCTAAGTGCACACACACAGCGGTGAGGAGTGGTCAACCACGCACACACACACCGGGAACACACAGTGGGCAGCCATTGCTGCAGCGCCCGGGTAGCAGTCGGTGCCTTGCTCAAGGGTCTCACCTCTGTCATGATAATGAAGGTGGAGAGAGCGCTGATTATTCACTATTCACTAACCCCACCCACAATCCCTGCCAGACCTGGGACTCAAACCCACGACCTTTAGATTTTTTTCTTTTAGGTAAGTCCAACTCCCTATCCATTAGGCAATGACCCATATGTTCTTTGTAAGTATTAATAAACAGCCAATATGACAGCAATGTGCATGCTAGTAAGCAACTCGATAATCAAGAAAATTGGTCCCTAAATTAAATAAAAAATGTGAAACACAAAAGATATTTTAAAATCTCCAAAAAAACGTCAGTGGTAAATCAATTGATATTTTAAATGGCATGATGCTTCTGTCTCATTATATGTATGCATGATTTAATTAACGTTCATCTTAAATGCAAATGAAATGGACTTTTCACTGATTCTGCTGCCTTTGACATGATGCATTGACAGGATACATGCAAGTGAAACCTTGTGTTGCTATCAGGCAATTGTGATAACATTCGGATAATACATGACATGTTCAGTGTCAGAGTATCAGCAGATGAGTGCTGGCTCTAATCTAAGAGACATGCACTATTCAGCAGGCTGCTTATTAGTGCTGATCCACTGATCACTTCTAATAAGAAAAGTGACCTATTGCCCAAGCAGCAATGTTTCTCCTCTCACATCTCTCTGCGTCGTCTTCTGGCAGTCACACACTCAGGCATGTGTGCTAAAGATGTTACATAACTCTCCCATTCACTCATCAAAGGCTTGCTGTACGGCAGGAACACGCTGCTCTCGTCAGCTTCGTCTGCATTCATTTACCTCAGTACAGCACTAAAACAAGATAAACACCCAGCTGTGCTCAAAACGCATGCGGTGTCTTACACCAAGTATATTATATTTTAGAAGATTTAATTTGTGCTCAGAATAGTGTGAGTCATCTAATATATTGTTGTGCACTCATTTAATGCACAGTAAGGGAATAATATGGCATTACAACTAATTAATGATGACAGAGAGTTTTTCACTTTAATAACTACCATTATGGATTTATATTTATTGTTCGAGGAGGAACAGCCTGTGATTTAGGTTTTTGTGGGCTGGTATGAAATGCTGTCTGTGCTTCTGTCCATTCAAAGGCATGTGGGGGCTGAAATAATGTCTCTCTGGGCAGAATATGACCCCTCCAGCTAAATTAATCCAGTAAAGTTTTGATTCTAAGCATACTGGATGAAAAACAAGAAAGAAAAGAAAGACAGAGGGAACTAATGCAGAAGTCACTGCGTAGGTGCTGGGTCTGTGAAAGGAAACAACAATGACATCAACTCTCTGTTTAGGTTAATGCACAATTAGTGAATAACCAGAACAGGTCAACTTTATGGGCTCAATCGAATGGCATGAAAACAGGTTGATTCAGGAGAAACTGCATTACAACTCTGTCTGTTATAATTCACTAGCTGAATTCACTCGTTTAACAAAGTCATCTTCAATGCTGAAATTTTAGTACAACAGAACATCAAATCGCCACAAAAGATTTAGACAATCTTTTTTAAAAAATTATAAAATGTTTTATTTTTTCCTTCTTCTTTTTTTAAACTTACCATTATAGTGATTAGCATTCTCTTTGGTTGGACACTTAGAACTTTGTCTATATTGCTAAAATGTTCTTCCTATTATTCTTCCTATATAATATGGGGTGCTGTGTGTACATTAATGAGGGGGAAAAAAATAACTTAAATGATTTTAGCAAATGGCTGCAATATAACAAAGAGTGAAAAATTTAAGGGGGTCTGAATACTTTCAGTACCCATTGTATACTGGAATGTTGCAGAAGAGATTGGAGCAGTCTCCATCTCATCTGTTTACCACCCACGTGGTGATAATTAGGTAACCGACATCCTTCGCCTCTGCATGAGTTAATTTTTAATCCTAATCCAGCGCATTTTTTTGCATGTTAGCCACATTCAAAGCAAGCTATGATTAAAAGTTCTAGGTTAGTTATGTAAAGGATAAAGTAATGTTAACAATGGTACTAGACAAAAATAAAAATATAAAAATTTGCAACTCTAGGACTAATAATGAACACTTAGCTTCATTATTCTTGACCAAAAGCAGGATCAAACGGAGAGAGTATAGACTATACATAGACTATAGACTTGTAGGATAGGTAGAATGTTCACATGCTTGCAAAGCATCCTATACTTTAGTATTTCTGTTGAGAAACTATCAAAATAAAGTGTTAGCATATATTTAGCAGTAAAAAAAAAGTTTCATATAAGTGTCATATAACAAATTCATCTAATCTGATTTGATCTTATATTACTGATGAAATGTATTTTTTTTTTTTTTCGAGTCTAAAATGAACTCTCTGTGCACTGAAAGCATGTGACATCCCACATCCATGTTGAAAATAATACATTGACAAAAAAGCTTTATTTTATTGGTTAAAAGGCATATAGGGCTGAAGGGTAATATGACATTACTAACATTTAATTTAATTGGTGGAACACTATTATTGTATTCTAAATTTGCCCTTTTATAAGTGTCATTTAAAAGAAAGAGTTATATTTTTATATGATCTAGGTATGTACACCTGTGAAGGAGTTGTGCTCATAGTTTTGGATCAAGATGTTCACCTAAAGAGTCGCAGAGTTGAGCAAGGGCCATGGGACGTGTTGTGTTCTGAGGGCGATTGGACCAGGCAGAGTTTCACAGCATATGAACATACACTTACTCTTATCACACTTGACATTTTCTGTTTTAGGGTCCAGCCATGCACACAGCATAAGCAGCAGACCACTGGGCTGTAATGGGGAGTGATAGACTCTGACGAGTCACACTTAAACTAAGCCTGTGTTTGTGCATGTGCATGCAAGAGAGAGGCCGCAGTGGTGAATACAACCAGTGCTCTAGTTTCTGTGTTACATTTCTCTCACATACTAGAGGAGCTAACATCAACTGATAGCCTAAGTAAACAGATACAGTTGAAAATTCTTCTATTTCCCATTTTTTTATTAAGCATTTTTTGTTCCATTTCAAATTATATTATCAGCAAAATAAAATTTAAAAAGTGAATAGAAATATAATTCGGTTTGAAAAAAAAAAAAAATGTAAGATTGTCTTCGAATTTTACACATTTCTCTGAGACAAAAAACGTCTAAGGTTAAGAAGGTAACCTTAAGGAGGGAATGTGGACGTTACATATGGGAACTCGCATGAGAGACCGATTGCCTTCGAGTAATAAGAAAAGGCCAATGAAAATTGATGTGCATTTAATTACAGCCAGGTGCACCTCATCGCTACGTGAGTACAAGAGGGCACTGATGTAATGCACTTGCAGGTTTTCGTTGAGGAGCCGAGTCGGCGTCAGCGCAACCCGGGGTCGTGGCAAGGGGATGTAACTTCTCGATTCCCTCCTTCAGAGAATGTGGTTTACCTTCGTAACATTAGACGTTCCCCTTCAGGCCAAATAGGGACCCGCAGGGATGCCAGATGTACTGAAGCATGGGTTGTGGGGGTGGGAGACATGAAGCATACAGACAGTTCTTACATGTGAAATTCAAGGAATACACTATATCGATAAGATATGGATATAAGTGAAGGGAAACACAGCCTTCTGGCTGACTGTGGAGCATAAGGTTTTGAGCCACAACCTACTGGGTTAAGGAGACCCAGTAGGAGCACAGTCGGAGCTACTCCACATCTAGGCCCAACTGCAGGGCAGGAGGACTCAGATTCGCCTTGGCATGGGGGAACTCGACTCTAGCTGCGTCATAACGCTTTGGGAACGAGATGCCCATGGCTCCAGAGTTCCAAATCCCTGACCTGTGTCTCGACATCAGGATGAGAGAACCGAAGAGCCTGGGATGATACCTTTGTCTAGGCCGAAAAACCGGACATAGGTGGAAGGGGTGGTCCAGCCCGCAGCGTTACAGATGTCCGAAATTAGGACACCTGCAAAGAAGGCCTAGGAGGCCGCCATACTCATAGTTGAGTGAGTCTTGACACCCAACGACGAGGGGAGACCAGAGGACTCAATGAAGCCGTGGTTGTCTCGACAATCCACCGGCTAATAGTGCGCTTAGCAGCAGGGCATCCTTTCCTTGGCGGACCAATGCAAGTGAGTAATTGGTCTATGGATGTATGCGTCCAGCACTCGAACTGGACACATAAGCTTCTCGTGGTCTGAATCCCCGAAGGGAGGAGGACAATACACCTGAAGTACGATGGGCCATAGTGGGGATCGTAGGGCTGTAACCCACTCTTGGGTACAGGAAAGCTTTCACCAAGCTGGGCGCAAAGTCTTAAAAAGGCCCCAGAGAGGGCCTGCTAGTCACCCACCCCGGTTGAGAAACCAAGGATTCGTCCACACGTCTTGGCTCGCATGCATCGCTGAGAGACCTTGATCATGTGGGGCTGACTTCCCCTCAGGGAAAATCCCTTGGTTTGTGACCGGCCTTGTTTCACTCTCTTGACTGTTTGAGAATTGATACTACTTGAGCAGGGGACATTTGTGCCTGCATCGTGGTCGAATTCCATATTACTCCTAGATAAGGGGTTCTCTGAGCCGGAGATAGCACAATTTTCTTGGTATTTAGTCTTAACCCTAGCCGTTTCCAGTGAGTGAGGACGACATCTCGATGTCTGATCACCTCGCACTCCAACTGAGCTAGTATCAGCCAGTCGTTAAAATAGTTCAATATGCGAATGCTCTGAAGCCGCAGTGGAGCAAGGGCTGCATGTGAAATATTTCCACCTCAGGGAATACAACTACATAGCTTTCACAACCCTAGGCGGGGGCAAAGAATTGTGCCACCTGCCTGTGAGAGGAGGTCCCTCCTGAGTGGAATCTCCCACGGAGGCCCGTCTAGGAGGGAAATCAGGTCAAAAAACCATATTCGGCCCAGTCAGAACGCCGCTAAGAGTAGAAGACTGAACGTGTCCCCACACACTCTCATCAGAACTCCCAGAAGCAAAGCGATCGGGGAAATGCATACAGACGCAGCCTCGGCCAGGTCTGTACCATAGCATCCAACCCCAGGGGAGCTGGAGAAGCTAGAAAGAACCAGAGGGGACATTGCACATTCTAGTGACTTGCGAATAGGTCCACCTCTGGCTGATATCCCCGGGCCCCAGCCCCTGTCTCGACCAGATCTTTGCTTGTACATTCAGGGGGCTCTCAGCGAGAGGAGGCCAGTTTGTACAGTGGCCTCGACCATAGAACCCCCTGATGATTGATGTAAGAGACAACTGCTGTGTTGTCGGTGCGCACAAACACATGACAATCTCTCAGGCCTGGGAGAAAATGTCTCAATGGCAGTTGAAGTTCCATGTGAAATTGTGACCAATCCCAACTGGTGAGTGACGCATCCGCCGCTAGTATCACTTGGCAACAAGGAGCTCCCAGCACCGGGCCCTGATTAAGAAACAAAGGATTTTTCCAAATGTCTAAGGCTCGCACACATCGTCGGGAGACCTTGATCATAAGAAGTGGATTTCCTCTCGGGGGAAAACCCTTGATCCTGAGCCACCACTGTAGAGGTCCCATGTACAGCAGACCAGGAGTTTTCACGTTGGATGCAGCTGCCATCAAACCCAGCAGCCTCTGAACTGCTTGACAGTGAGTGACCGGCCTTCTCTAACTCTCTTGACTGATTTGAGAATCGAAACTACTCAATCAGGGGACAAACATGCCTGCATCGTGGTCGAATCTCGTACTGCGCCTAAATAAGTGGTCTTCTGTACCGGAGAGAACACACTTTTCTTGGCATTTAGTCTGAACCCTAGACACTTTACGTAAGCAAGGAGGACATCTCGATGTCCGATCACTTCGCTCTATGACTGAGCTAGTATTCAGCTAGTCTGTAGTTTCGTATACAAACACCCTAAAGCCGCAACAGAGATAAGGCTGCATCTACTACTTTCGTAAGCGTCCGGGGCGAAAGTGTTAGGCCAGAGGGAAGAGCCCGATAACGATACACTTTGTCCCTGAAAGCGAACCTCAGGAACTTCCTGTAAGAAGGACATATGGACACATGGAAGTATGCATCTTTTAGATCTATCGTTACAAAGCAGTCCTTGGACCTGACTTGTAGTAACACTTGTTTTAGTGTGAGCACTCTGAACTTCAGCTGACTGACTGAGTGGTTCAGTTGCTTGAGATCTAAAATGGACCTCAGCCCTCCATCCTTCTTGAGAACTATGAAGAACTGGCTGTAGAACCCGGACTCTCTTTGCTGAGAAGGGACCACCTCGATGGCATCCTTCCGCCAAGAGAGTGCCTACTCTTTTTCCATAATCAGAGCCTGCTCGGGACCCACCAGCAAAAGCGCGGCGGAGGATCCCCTTTCTACAGTCCGCAGGACCCATTGAGATACATTTGACAGAAGTTTCCACGCTGCTAAATAATCTACTAAGGGAACCAGCCTCTTGAAGCTGGCCTCTGGTCTTAGAGACGGTTGGTGGGCTCTTTGTGATGGCGCACCATCATGATGAGTGCGAATTAGCCTTTTTGGAGACCCCCTCAGGGGTGGCGTGCGACTCAGGCCCGTTATGATGTGAACTCGCGGAAAGATCTGAGCGCAACACCGAGGGCACTGGGAAGAGAGGGGCACCGTAGGCCGAGGTGGAGACCTCGCTATCCCAGAGGGGCCTGCCCCTTTTTGTTGGGCCCTCATTTTCCTTAAGTACAGCCCTCAGACCTGTCTTAGGCTTTGAGGACCCTGAAGAAGAGTATTGCTGTATATCACGGTCCCGCCGCAGGGGGCACGTGAGACACGTGAGTGTGTAATGTGAGTGTTGATTTTGCTCCGCGGGATGAAAGAACCGCCATTTCAGACCGTGTTTCCTTAACACTAGAATTACTGAAAAAATATTCCTGGTGCAAGTTTGAGTTTCATTGTGACAATGAAAGTAATGAATAGATATGTGTTTTTTACCATGCTGAAATCATCTGGCCCCTGGAATATACAGTAGTCAAACAACTGTCCAAAAGAGATTCAAAAACAGAATGTTTTATTTTCTCACACAACTATATACAAGTTCCAACACTAGAAACATATGTTTCAAACTTTGCAGCATTTTGCAAACCCAGTGTCCATCGTCCCTGCATTTGGCACAGGTAAATTTTTTCACATGTTGCACAGGCAAACCAGCTGCTACACTTACATTTAAATTTACTCATTTAGCAGACGCTTTTATCCAAAGTGACTTACAGATGGGAAAAACATCTAGCAGTTAGTCCTAAAGAGGCAAATACTGGAAAGTTTTTGTGAAGATCATTCCACCAGCCAGGAATGGTGTAAGAGAATGTTCTGGAGAGAGATTCTGTGCCTCTTTGTTATGGTACACTGGCTAGAAGAGCATTGCAATAGTCCAGCCTTGAGATGACCATGGCCTGGGTAAGAAATTGTGTGGCCTGCTCTGTAAGAAAGGGCCTGATCTTTCAAATTTTGTGTAGGGCAAACCTGCAAGATCAGGCAGTTTCAGCAATATGGTCTTTGAAGGAATCATAGCAGTGGTAAGAGAAGCTGTGTGCCTGTATGATGGGCCCCAGAGATGTAGAGTATAAGAACTGATCCCTGAGTAACCCCAGTGACCAGACGATGTGTTTTGGATACCTCCCCTCCCCGAGCCCCTCTGAAGGATCTATCTGTGAGATGGGATTCAAACCAGCAAAGTGGAATCCCTGTGATACCCAGTGTGTGGACAGGAGGATCTGATGATTCACCAAATTTGTCTGTTTTCATCCGTTCTGCCCTCGTGTCCTTGTCATCAAATGGAAAGTGTTGCATATTTGAAATAAATCTATCTTGGGACATTGTCTCTTTGATTACTGTCACCAGAAAACTTTCTGACTAGCAATCCACAATGGCACCAACAGGACACATTAGTTCAGCCATGAAACATGTGTTGCACAGGTAAACCTACTGTGATTCCTGTTGCAATTGTCTTGCACTTGGCACTGAGTTGTCCTAACCTTTCCTGGCACAGCAGCCTCAGCAGCCTTCCTCTTTGCCTCTATTGCCTTGTGCTGCATGAATCGGCAAAGTTCACTTGCTGTTCCACCCTGTACATGCTTTGTAAAGAATGAAGGCATTCACTACTGCCAGGTCCAGCATATTGTCCAACTTTTTCTGTCGGCACCAATCTTCGTGCAAGGAACTTAAAACACAAACAGTCTTGTTTTTTTTTGGTGCATAAATTGTCAAGGAGACACTTCCACATCTAAGCACTGAAGTGGAGAATTACCTCTCGTTGTGCTGTACTAGCCCTCACAGGTAATGGCTCATTTGGAAAACAAAAGGAGGGGAACAATGGAGTCAGCAGGGGGGCCAGGTCCTGGATTTTACGAAAATTTGCGCAGGTTTAGTAAATCTAGTGTTAATCACGGAGTGAGTACATGATCTGGAGAACGAGGACAGAGATAGAGCGTTCCTCGTCTCCATTTTGCCTTGGCAGCCGCGGGACTCGAAAGGCAAGACTCACTTTTGAAAATCCCCTTCTCAAAAAGGGTTTTCCGGGAGTGGAGCGAACACAGTGGCAGATGCTCGCAGTGAGGGCAAACAGACCCATCACGAGCCTCCCAAGCAAGCCACGCAAAGAGTGGGAATCCCCAGCTGTAGTATAAGTTTCACTTTTGGCAGAAGGACAAACATTTTTAAACTAAGACAGAACAACAGAGAAACACAGAGCGGGGTTCTGAATGACAGAAAGGCTGACGCCGGTCTTACCTCGCGTGTATTTATAGCTTCCTGGTCTCTGACGTCACCTGCCCATGACGTTGCGACATTCCATTGGACTGAT
>JAUMHP010000080.1:446053-456323 GCA_032361065.1 Enteromius trimaculatus | reverse complement strand
CATGTCCAGCTCTAGTGAAATGTAGTTTCTAGGCTGTACACTTGCCTGTTGCCAAAAAACGTAAAGTAACTGAGAGCCTGTACTTGGGGCTGATGGCTTTTCGTAGCTGTGTGTCCCTTTTTTACTATGTGAGGAGTTACCCTCTCCAAGAGATGATTGAAGTCATCCACCGTCATTCTCAGAAGGTCCAGAAAGCCCCTCATGTCATCTACCTATTAAGTATTAACACTATCATTAAGAACTGAATTTGAATGTGCAACCTACTGATGTCCTAAAGCAACAACTAAAACGAATGCATATAGGCCTACTGTTTACGTTAAATTAAAAAAAGGACAACAGTCATAATGAAATTGATACATTCATCACACTGGTGACAATGGAACGTTAGCACACAACATTGAGAGTTGACAGGATGTCAAGTCGTTTAGCAACACTCTCAAACCATAATGTTGACTTTTACACTGAAGTTGTTGGACTAGGATATTTAGGCCATTTATGAGTTCCACTGCTGATTGGTCAAATGCCACGGTGTTGCCACCTGTGACGTACACTGATTTCTGCTGATTGGCTGGAAGAAATCCATGTGCTTACACAAGCTCACGGAAAGGCACGAGATTGCTCTAATAAATGATCGATTATGTTACCAAATACAGTTCCTTGCCCGATAAAGGGTTAATGTTGATGTAACTTTAGCTCTAAACAACCCAGGATGAGCATCATAAGGTTCTGTGATTTTAAGTTGTTGCTTCGTACCTCCAGTTCACGCTGTAAAATGGACAGACCATATTGGCCACATCTGTGCAGCCAATTCCTAGTCCAAATACGCCATTTTCGCTTCCTTTCGGAGCTTTCTGCACACAAAATTGCACAAATAGCCAAGGCAGCGATTTTCGCTCTGGTGACCCTCATCATTCCATGTCAGCATCCTACTTCCGTGCCGTTGTTCTTCTTCTTCTGTTTCAAGTCCCACGTGCGATATTGGACGCACAGTGTGAGCGGTCAGATCGCATAAGAGCATCTGGTCATATATTGTGAGAAGATAAATCGTGAGCTGCGAACTTTTACACCCTGAGATTCTGTCGTGCAGTTTGAGCTAGAGCCAAGAGCAACGGTTGAAAATATCGCAGTGTATCCCAGGCCTTACCAGATTATCTGCGACGTGTACATACTGTATTTCATGTCTCATGCATTAAGGCGGTCATTTCCAGAACCTATTCTAGTTAACAACTCAACTTTTTAAGGTTTGAAAGCTGCTCGCAGTCCACCCCCGAGATAGAGGATTTCAATATCTGGTTGATTGGCAGGGTTATGGTCCAGAGGAGATGTGCTGGGTCCTGGACCACTCGCTGATCGATGATTTCCTTGTCGGGCCTCACATTTGGGAGCGCCAGGAGGAGATCCTCAGGGGAGGGGTACTGTCACGAGCCGGGTTTAATTATTATTTGGTCTGCCTTCTGCTTTTCTGTTTTAGTGTGATGTTTTGTCTTTCCCTCAGCTGTTACCTGTTGTTAAGCGACGCTCACGATGATTAAGATTACACCTGCCCTCATTTCAGTGCTGATTGGCATCCCTTCATCTCTCCCTGACTGTGCTTAGATTATTATGTGTCATCTGCGTGCACCCTTTCTCTGCATCCTGTCTTGTCAGAGTTTGTTTTTTGTTCATTCTCTCGACTAAAGAGTTTTTGTGTGCAGAAGCTACTGGCCCCGATCTATACTGCTTTGTACCTGCTGTGTGAGAGGCCTTGCTCTCTAAGTGACTGTGAGGCATGGGAAAAGAGGATCTCTCTCTGCCTCGGGCCAGCCGTGTATCGCCTTGGTTTTATTTTTTGTTTTACTGTTAATAAAAAAGGGCTCGGCCTGAAGAGATTTCTGTTTTTTGTAAAGAAAGAAAACTTTATTTCAAGAACTTTATTTTTCTCTGCCTTTCATTTGCAACTGCCGTCATCCGTCTTCTCTTTCTGAGTTGTGACAGCTGGTGACAACCTCCGTGGCCGTTGTTGGGAGACCGGTAACGCCCGCATCCAAGAGGACACGGCTGAAACGGCATCTTGAAAAAGGTGCTCAATGACCATGTTCAGACATTTTGTGAAACACCCAGGGGATTCGCTTGACAGGGAAACTGCTGATTGTGTCGTCGACGCCACAGAGAACAACTTCTGCTTCAGCTTCCTTTTCGTTGCAGCACTTCAAAGCAGCAGGCATAAACTCACGGCTCAGAAGTTAAATCTGATGAGTGGTTGCACCTGTTGCCTCTTTATACCCGGATGAAGGGGAGTGGCTCAGTATTGTTTAACCACTTGCCAATGGGCTCTTTGCACATAACGCCATGACATCATATACGGTTATAATGAACACTGTCGTGTTACAATGTGCACTTAAAAAATTAATTGAACTCGGAACTCTGCTGCCCTACATTCAAACTATAAGGTTTTTCGTGCTTCTTCGTGAATCTGAAGCAGAAAGCCTGCACAGCAACTTCAGTCGTGCCAAACTAATATTGAAACAATAAGAATTTAGGCATACACATGTATAGACACGTTACACATATTCCGCTTAAATAACTAGTAACGTGTATACTAACTTTAACAGTAGAACATTACCACGCGCACATTCGGTCACAGACCGACACGTCAAGTCACAAAGTTTGAAAGAATAGTCTTACCTTTATATCCATGGATATATGAGGAGGCATACATCTTAAAGCCCTTCTCCAATTGGCTGCCAGGTGCTTTGGAGTAGGACAAATGCGATGCACGTCGACGATGGACGTTCTAAAACGCTTTACGCAGCTTACATAAAAACTGACGAGGGAAGCCCAAATTTCTGTTAAACTTTCTGTGTAATAATCACTAACTACTGTCAAAAGAAAGAGCCCATATTCGACAGATAAAGTGAAAAATTATAAGGAAAAAGCTTAACGAGGCTTCATGTACTTTAACAACGACCAAGAGAGATCAAACTTCTGTCAAATTGTATTTAGAATAAAGACTTTCCACTGTCAAAAGAATAAGGTTCTTTTTTCATGTTAAGCGTTTTAGAATGTCCCAATAATGGTAAGTTTCGGCAAGTCCTGCAAACATTGTGTGTAAAACATCGCCATTTTTACAGAACCTGAAAAGACTGAACTGCATTTTCAGCGTGACAGTAGCTATATGTGCAAAGAGCCAATTGTCTTTGTTGCTTCAGGAGAAAAACTTTTCTTTTTTTAAAGGCTCATCCTCTCTTTATATCTCTGCCGCTAAATTTTGCCAAACCGGAAAAAGGTATACCGCATTACTCAAACCGGATATGATGCCATGCCGTTATGTGCAAAGAGCCCATTTTCATTGTCGTTTTCTCTTAAGCAGAGCGAATCAGGGCTCTAGGCAGGACCCCAGTCTGTCTTCACAACATAACTTAGTCAGCTAAAACTACATAGGTTAAATAAATTTTCCCCACAAGGTTATTTGTCAATTAAGTTTATTAAACACTGGCACAATCTACACATTCAAGAGCATAAAACTCCAAAACATGACAATAGATCACCTTTTATAAACCATGTGCCATCAACATAAAAAAAACATTATTTATGAGAGCTATTGGTGCAAATGATTCACTACAGTAATAGTACACAAACAAAAACATTGTTTTTCACCCTAATATTTAAATACAGTGCACAACATATTTTCCTTTAAAACAAAGCAAAAATTGTCATATTATGTGGTCAAAAAAACATGTTGGTTTCCATAACAATACACAGCAACATCTATGGACCACACCAGACCAGAACACAGAACTATGTGGGAAACAGCAGAGAAACAATGGATGCAAACATATATGCACACCACCAATAAATAATATTTCATTTTTAATCTAATAACTTACACAGCAAAAAATTCTCTTCTCATATGTACAGTTACAGCACACAAAACATTAAGCTCTGTTAATAGATCTTTATTTTATATCATTAATGTATAATGTAAAGTGTCACAATAAATGGTGCCTCAGTTTGCAAATACAATAAGGTTATTCTGGATCTGAGAAGACTGAGAATGAATCTCACAAAACTTGTCAAAGACTTAGAATTATATTTGCATAAGAAGAAGGTTAATTTAGTACCAGTAAAAGTTTTATATTGTAAGGTGAAATGTTATTTAATAGTATTTATGCACTGCTTCTAACATATGCACTTGATTTAAAATGCTTTGTATTACAGTAATTTTTGGGAGTTTTTGATTGTAACAATAATGCCACAATGCAAAAGAATCTTAGCCATCCTAAAATTATCCTTCTTCATGCAATATATATTTCCTTTTTTGTTCTAATATGATCTGGACATGTATTCCTGAGATTCATCCATAAATATGCTTATTAAAGGAATAATTATCACAAAAAAATCCAACAGCACCCTGATGACATGTAATGACAAAAATTTATAACGCAATCAATAACCAAATTAAACACTAGAGTGATGTGAGGATGTTAAAGAAAAGTATCTTTTACTCCGTCTGGGGAACAGAGATAGCAGGGCCCTTGGGGTCATCAAAGCGGTCCATGGTGCGCAGCTGCATGATCATGTGCAGGCCGTAAGTGAGGACCAGCACCATGAGAAGAGATGTGACGAGCCCCATCCAGATACCAGGAGTGAAGAAACTAGCACAGTCATTGGCGTAAGAGAAATCCTTCCCAGCCACATTAAACCCCTGGATCTGTCACATGAGAGAGAGAGATTCCTGCTTAAATACCAGTCCTGGGCTTAATCTCACTTTCATTTTGTTGAGTGAAATATGGTATTTAATGGAAACAATGTAAGATGAAACCTGATTTTAACAAGATTCGATCTGGGTTGTGAAATTTTGGCTATTATCCTTTTTTATTGGGTAATAACCCTGCAGATGTAATACTAGTCGTTTAAGAAGTAGAGAAAGTTTGATTCAAACTATGAAAACAGCTTATAAAAACAGCTTTATTGTGGACTGTCCTGTGTGCTATTCAAAAGCAGGTCACATCGGAGCATAAACTGTCCACAGGCATGGCACACTGGACATGTTTTATGGGATGATAACACTGACTTGTGTTATTGGAGATTTAATATAAAATGGAAACTTGACGCACTTTGAACAAACTGCAACAAGATATCAAGAAACATTTTCTTACATGCATCTTAAATACATATTTTTTTAATAGAAAAATGTTAGAAGACACGTCTGAGTGTGTCTGCTCTGTCCCCTATGAAGGAACAGCTAAACAAGATGTCATCTACTCCATCTGCACTTATTTGCTTTTTATAAAATACAATATGTGATGCAAGCTGGAAAAATACCTGAAAAAAATTCTACTCAGCTGTTTCCAACATAATAATAACAAATGTTTTTTTGAGCATTCTGAAAAGGCCCATGTGACACTGAAGATTGGAGAAATTATACTGAAAATTCAGATTTACAATCACAGGAATAAATTACATTTTTAAATACATTCAAATGAACAAATTATTTTGAATTCTGTAATGGTAATTATGTATAAACCGTAGTTAAACTAATTAATAATCAGTGTTCAATGAATTTGTACCTGTGTTGTATTACATTGTATTACGCCATGTTTTGTAAGATAAATGGATGGATGATTCAGCTGTGGGCGGCATCTTCTGCCAAAATGCGGGCATTCATTCAGCATGCCAAACTAATTTCGGGAGGAGCGCGAACGATTAATCAGACACAGTCGGCACCGTATTACCAATCATTACCCATCTCATCAGCCAATACGATTCCAGCCTATCCACTATAAATAAGCCAGTTTCCTTCCCTTCCGTATCTCGTTACAAGCATCCCTCCTCCTATTATTATTGCTACCACGATTATAAGGAAGCACAAACTACTGAACTGCATTATGGGGATCCACTAGCCTTTGAGTGTACATCGGTTGTACACTCGTTTTTGTGGTGCATTGTGGGAAGGAATGAGTGCACTAGAGAACGTCCACTATGGTTTTGGATGTCCCCTTAAATAGTGCACTACTTGAGGGCATAGGGGGAAGCTACAGACAGGTGAGTTTGATCAAGGTTGGAGCATAACTCAGCAGGCTGGTTACGTCAAATATGTTAAAGCTTGCGTTTGTATTGCGCTGTGATACTCTAAAATATTGGAAGACATAACTCAGGCTAGAAGAACTGTTCTTTGCAATGAAAAAAAAAAAGTATTTTCCTACCATGGCAAAACTGAAGTTGAGCCACTGATGTCACATGGACTGTTTTACCAGTGTTTTTACTACATTTCTGGATCTGGATTATTTCAGTTGTGTTGCTGTCTATGTAGGATGGCTCTCATCATGATATCTCTGATATCATCAAAAATATCTTAATTTGTGTTCTAAAGATGAACGTGATGAAGGTCTTATGGGTTTGGAACGACGTGAGGGTGAGTAATAAATGACAGAAAACTAACCCTTTCACCGTGCACTGCTAAGGAATTTTTTTTGGTTAAATTGTCTGCCTATGTGTACAAAGCAGACCAGGAAAAAGTTTATTATAGGATTTCATTGTTTCAGAACCTACCTGGAAGTCATTGAAAGAGACCTGCCAGTTGTTGGCATTGTCCTTGTCGGAGTGTGGAGACAGCTGAGAGTACTGCGAACTGCTCACGAACTCACAGCGGTACGAGTACTCTGCCGGGGCGTAAATGTAACGGCTGCCATTGAATGTGGCATTTTTCCCATCATACTCCAGATGAACCAGATCCATGGTGAACCAATGGCGGGCAGAAACCTTATAGTGGCGGCGGTTCATTACAAAACTGAGCAGAACACAGAACACAGTTTAAGTCCAACACAGGGATACAGAACTCGGAGACTGTGTGTATGTGTGTGTAACTGAGAAAACTAAACACTTACATGAGCTTAAATGAACGGTAATTCAGGACATCTTCATAGTTCAAAACCAACCTGTATTTCAAGAGAAAATTGTGGTTTATGAACTGCCAACATACAGTATACATTTATATGTTAATAGCATAGCACTTTAATTGTCTACTACACTGGTCTTTTTCCATGCTGCCTATACTGAACATATTAACGTGCCAGTTTCAAATCCACACTGTAAAATCAAATAGTTCATCTTACTTAGATATAGATATATGCTGTACTTGGTTGTTTTACTTACTAGGTTTTACTAAGTTACAGCAAATAAGACAATTTACTTTGAGTGACGCTTAAAATATTCAAGTAACCACAAAGGAACCAATTGCATTAATAAACTGAACATCAGATATGCCACATAAGATTTTCCTAAAATGTTTTTTTTTTTAACTTACCATTATAGTGATTAGCGTTCCCTGTGTTTGGACACTTAGAACTTTATATATGTTATTATAATTATCTTTTTTAGAAAGCAACCCATCTTTTAATTTATTTATTGTATAGTTTTATTTTTTCTATTAGTGCATTTATTTTTTGTGTTTAATAACAATCTTTTACACTTTAAATGGTTTTCATAAACTACTTGAAAAGCTTTTAATTTGGTTGATATATTACTTAAAATATTGTGGTAATATGCTGAAGTCACATACTGACTTCATCATTCAGCAACAATGATAACAATTAAATTTCATTTTTTTTTTATTCATTGTATTGTGCAATCAAACGCGCGCACACACAGCGGTGAGAAGTGAACAATCACGCACACACCCCCGGAGCAGTGATCAGCCATTGCTGCGGCGCCCGGGGAGCAGTTGGGGTAACCCTAGCCTTTCTCAAGGGTCTCAGTCGTGGTATTGAAGGTGGAGAGAGTGCTGGGAATTCACTCCCACCACCCACAATCCCTGCCGGACCTGGGACTCGAACCCGCGACCTTTGGGTTATAAGGCCTCGACACCACTGCATCACACATCCAGTGTAAAGAAGCCAAAATTTTATCAAAGTTGTTCAATACATGTTCTTGTCTAAGGAAAACTTTGATGAATTGTTTTGATCCACATCAAATGTTAACTACTGCAGACACAGTGTAAGCCCTGCTGTCTCCAAGATCAAAGCCATACCCTCTTACTATTCCCTAATTTTATAGTTTGTTTATAGTTATTTTGGACAGGACCATTTTCGGTTCTAACATGACAATAAATGAAGTAGATTTAATATGCCACAATAATCATACTCTGAAAAGTTATAATCACAAATACATAAATATTATAATATTATATAAATTATAAATATTATAATAACAGGACAAAACATCTGCAAACATCTTTGCATTAGTGTGAATTAATGCATGCAATTATGACAGGAATGATTACTGCCAGATCAGATCATGAGGTGCCAAACGGAAAAAAATTGAGCACCATTTACCGGGAGTGAGTCTCATTGCAGGATGATCCAGACAGGTCGAGAGCCACACCTTCACCAAAGGTTTTGGGGGCAAGATCATGCCTCTCCCACTTTCCTGAGCGATACTGGCTGACCACCAGCTTCTCCGCCCACAGGAGAATGCAGGTGGTGCCCTTCTCCTTGAACTCCACAGGTGGCTTTGGGGTAGTAGTCTCCTCACGACGGGACTGCAGTAGAGATCGGGACCAGACCGAGTGCACAGCTGGAGACGCCTCCTCTAACACCTGAGACAAACACAAGACACCTTAAACTTACTCTGCTCACATTAAACTGCTACATTGGTTTGAAATAACCACACACCCTCCAACTGAAAATGTAGCAGCTATTTTTGTGCCTGACCTTACTGTATATGCATTTATAGGAGTTACTTCAAATGAATCATGCAATGCTAATGCCAGAAGAACACATTATCTGAAAATATCGCTTGCCAAGCCATGCCATTTTTAATTTACTTCAGGAAATAAATGACGACTTGGATCCCTCATCTAGGAGTCACACAATACCAGTTTTTTAAGCTTCTAGCAAACCTTCTTGGTTCTTTTTTAACATACTGTGGTTACGACTATGCTAATTTGTGCGGTGCTTGGTATGTTTTAAGTCTTAAAAGTTTTTGTTACATGAGTTACATTACTAAGCTCCAAATAAAGAACATATAAAAATCAGCAACTGAGACAAAGTTACTTACATGAAATATATTTAATTAAACTAAAGATTTTACAATATACATTATTTCACATATAAACCATTTTCAGTTAAATTTCCGATAAAATTAAAATCACTTCAACAAATGTTGTTACACTTATATTTCAATTTTGGTTTGATGACACTAGCCACCTCTACCTGAAGGTGTGTGTGTGTGTGTGTGTGTGTGGAAACAGGATAGTTGTAGAGAAGTCTTACCCTTGAGGGCCAAAGTGCAGTAAAGACTGCAGTATATGGCACAGACTGAGCTTTCATGATGCTAAGCACCTGACCAATCACCTCATCTACATCAAACAACACAATATCACTCATTTGCATTGTATATTGTATTAGTATCTTCGCTTTTTTTACAATAATAATTGTTAGAGCAGAATAATTAGTGATGTTTAAATAGCTGACACCTACCATTTCCGCTGAGCACTTCTTTAGTAGACATCATATCAGCACTGCAAGAGAAAGACATCTTACAGTCCTCATAAGAGTTCCCAAAAGTACAGGATTTTCATATATTCACCTTGCATTTTGTTATACGAATAAATGAGTTTTTATATAAAGACAATCTCTACCGACAAATGGAAAACAGAGGCTATGTTCAGAATGGCATACTATACGATCACTTAAAACTTCTGTCACATGGTGAAGAAAATTCTACAAGAAGACAGAAAATCAAATTCAGTTCTTCCGTTTTCCTTCTCAAAAGATACTTTACTCACCATATCCAAGATAATTATGTATGGTAACAAATACACTGGCTACAATTAGTGGTTTAATAATTTTTTAGTATTAGCTGTTATTTTGCGCATTAAAACTCATGTCAGTGCTGTAATAATTCCTGTCACCAACTATGCATCTCCCATTGCCTTAAAAAAAGTAAGACCCCATATATATATATACACAGGTGCTGGTCATATAATTACAATATCTTCAAATAGTTGATTTATTTCACTAATACCATTCAAGAATGGAAACTTGTATAATGCATACATGCATTCCACACAGTCTGAGTTTTGAGTTAATTAGCTGATTAGAGTGTGGCACCAGCGCTGCGTCCGAAATCGCTTACTTCCCTACTATATAGTACACGAAAAACAGCATGCGAGGCGAGTAGTATGTCCGAAATCATAGCATTTGAAATTCAGCAGGCGAGAAGTACCCGGATGACCTACTGCTTCCGGCTGAATTCTGTAGTAAGCATATCATGGACACTTTCCTATCCC
>JAUMHP010000080.1:428537-441783 GCA_032361065.1 Enteromius trimaculatus | reverse complement strand
GCATCTGATGGACGCAGGTTAAGCCCGCCTCCCAGAAGGCGGGTAGTAAGGTAGCTTGGCCAGACTAAGCTCCTAAATTTAAAATAGGCTAAAATTTATTCGCAATGTTTTAATTTTTAAATAAAAATTACATTAAAATAAATGGTACACATATATAAACTCCAGTAACTGTTGTAATGTTTCTGTAATTTGTGTTAAAGTGCACATATTTAACTGAAAATAGTAGTAAGATCAAAATCAAATAAGAGATTAAAACCATCAGCAGCAGTTGTGTTATAACAGATAGGCCTAGTCTACTATTTCTGTCAAGTGCGCACATTTATAAACTGTAAATAGTAATAGAGAATAAAGTGGAAGTGGTAGTGAAAGATTGTGAGAAAGAAAAAAAATCTAAAAGAGATTGTAAGACATAAGAGAGGAGTAGAATGGAAGTGTCAAGAATTTACTAATGAGTTCTCTTTCTTGTTAATTAGGCTGAGAGACGCGTCAGTTTGGGGTGCGCAAAATATGATGATTTCTTATCCTGGAAAAAAGTGCACAAATCTCTTGCACTCCTCCTGAATGAATACCTATATACCTATTGGATCATATTTCACGTCTAAACCTAATCCTTTCTGTAATGCAAAAAGTTGTATTGTTGTACAGGGAAAAATAATGTTAGATTGATTTGAAATGAATTAGGCAGAGCTGCTCCGTTTAAGAGCTTGTCTTCACAAGTTAAAAAAATAAATAAATAACTCATCCACCCAAACTGCTCATTCATTATGATGGAGTAGCAGTCCATAGAACAGAATCCGCCAAACTCTGTCAGAATAAAATGCCGTGAACACTTCTTCCGTCCAATGCCACAGTATCCAACTGTGTTTATGTAGATACATCCACACCCATCACACCTGGTGAGCTTAAACTCCACTATGTATTTTTTCCTCACTTCAGGACAGACAGCCTTCCAGTCAACGATACTGTGATGTTCAGCTGGATGTGTCAGCCGAGTCCTCTGGCTGGCACTCCAGCATCAGGCTATATATGTGTGTTTATCTCTGTTTCCATACCTGAGGCCTGTTTCATAAAACAAGTTTATCAAATAAGCCAGGCTTTTGGCAGATATGGCTAATTTGGTAAACTTGCTTTATGGAACAGGCCCCTGGACTCATTCACATGAATTCGTATCTGTTGTCATCCTGGACTTTCATTCATGTCTCTGCTCTTTCTATGTGTTGTCACGAGTGTTCATTCATGTCTCCGCTCTGCTCATCTGTTGCCATAGTGTTTCATTGTTTTACTCCGCCCATTGACCTAGTTTCCCCTGTATAAAACCCGGAAGTCTTTGTGTGTTCCCCACGCTCCATTGCACTGTCTACCAGTTTGTTCTCATTTGTGTTTTCAGGTTCGTGTATTCTGTTTGGATTTATTGTTGCCTACTTCTGCTCTGTTTTGGATATTCGCTTTGTCTCGCCCTTTGGACTCGCTATTGGTTTTGACCCACGCCTCGTTCATGATTAATCTCCTTCTTGCTGCCTCGGATATCTCTGTTTGCTGTCCATCGACTCTGTATTGTTTTACTCTGTGTTTTCATTAAAGTAGCTTTGCACATGAACCCGCATGCCTCCTCGCTCCCTGATCGTGACAGATACCTACACGAGGGAGAAAAAAATAAATTAATTAACAACAACTACAAAACAAATATATGTATATTGAAACAAAAAGAACCCCTGAAGAAGTGCAATAAATGTATATTCGAAATATATTTAAAAACATTTTGTCATAAAAGTAATAAATATAGTGTCCAGTCAGGCAAGGTGAGCTTTTCTTCAAAAAGCCTGCTGGCTTACAAATTCATAAAACTTTCAGCACACTAGTGACAGTGAGAGAAAGGCTCCATCTCTTTTTTTTATAGAAAACATCGAGAAGAACCTGTTGTAGCAGCTCTGATGGTAGCTGAATAAAAGAAAAAAAATTAAATGCGAAAATACAGAAAAACACGGTAGTGTTAAGTGTAGTGTAAATACTTCACAATATTCAATCATACACCAGCAAGGTTTTTTGTTGGGCCCATGGCTGAAAAACAAAAACAGACAAACAAGTATTTTTACATTATGCCATGTTCTATATTAGAAATTGTTTGTTAAGATGTTTACCTTCCACTGAGCCTTGATGTGCCTTTAACCAAGAGCCTTCAACTTTTTTGTGCCTTCTTTCTTTTGAAGGAGGGAAGACCTGTCCGTGTTTCATCTCACAGTAATATGTGTCTGTTGACAACAAATAAACAAACCATTAAATTATAAAAAAATATTTATATTGATTAACCATACTAGGCCTTTCCGCCACCATGTTCTTCCACGCTAAACTAAAGGTAATTACATATAGTTACCACTGACTGGCTAACGCAGAAGCTCCTTTCACCAATGCGAAACCTTTCGACACGCCTACAGTACAGACATTTCTCACATCTTCCGTATTTTGCACCGGAAATACGCAATTGCTGTGTAAACCTATTTCCGCCCCGGTATGCCGGTAACCAGGTAAACAACAAAGATGGCGCAAGCATCGAGCAAGAGTTGTTGTAGCACACTGGGCTGTTCTTGCAATGCCCAAAAGAAGCCTTAATTATTTATCTTTCCACTTCTTCCCTGCTAACAAAGAAGGAAGACGAAAACCTCTTGTTTATGAGGCTCCTTGAGACAGGTAGTTAGCATCCAGCCCTCACAAAAACCTGCCCGTCTACTACATCTGATACTATGACAAGCTAACACATAAACATAAGCGCAGACATTGCCCGAGAAAAAAAAAATTACGTTAACTGATAATGACAGCATTCGGTGACAACACCGTATTATTATTCTAAAGAATTTTAGCTTCCAGCTCTCTAAGATTTCCATCAATAAGGTTCTTTTCTGTTTTGCTATTGATCATAGTGAGTAAGATTTTGTCCTAACTTTAGAAGTACTGTGTGGTCAAATAACATATTCACAAAGCTTGATACTGGACCTTCAAAGTAAACCCAGTTGCAAAATACTAACATTTAATCTACATTTATAATTGTCCTCACTTCAAAAATCTCCAACAATAAAAAAGTAATACTTTATATTTAAGGAGCGTATGAACCTTCTGTAATAGCTGCACGAGACCTTCAGTTGTCTTCAGTGTAAAAAGATGCAGCCAAAGAATGGGGGGCTGGGGGCTGACGGATTTTTATCTGGGAGCAGGAGCAGGGAGCAGGGAGTTTATCTGTTCAGGACAAGGGGCTCATGAACAACTATCACACCCCCACCAAAAAAAACAACTGGATCATTCAGGGAACAACACAGTTTTAAGTGTATTACATGTAAACTTTTGAACAGGCTCATTTTTATGAATTCAACTATTACTTTGTCTTGTGGACTTTAAGTAAGTGTATTTTATGTTTTTTTTATATTATTCATTATAAATAAATAATAACATGCATTTTGTATGATCACTCTTTATTTGGTTCACTATTTTGGTACACTTTTGATTTGCAGCCACATTTGCAATAAATGCTACTTTGAAATACAGTGATTAGAAGATTCCAAATAAAAAAAGCAGCAATTATTAGGGTTCGAGCATTTTTAAGGCCTTTGAGGTTGTATAAGGCAACCTGGATATATGGCTGACTCTTCAGCACATTGAAAATGGACAATAGGCTCACAGACACACACATGCACAGAAATTAAATACTGAAACTATTATATTAATACAAACACAGACACACACACACACACACAATGAACTGGTAGCAACATTTATTGCATTTCTTCTCTTTTAAAGAGTTTATATGTTATTTTCATGTTTCACTGTAATAATTATATGGCAAAATTGTAAAAACTTTATGAGCAAAATGGTAAACTTTAACTAAATGTGATTTTAAATGTTATAATAGTGATTTTATAATGTCTCCATCAGCAAACATTGTTTTAGTGTTTAATGAATCCATTAGTGGTCTTCCGCTGCCATCTAGTGGTAGTTAATTGCATCTTCTTACACAACACTGTGTTTAAGTGTTGTAACTATTATAGTGTTTTCTGTTAAAACCATTTGATTGACATCATTAATCCCAGAGGCAAGGTTGTTCAGAACAACAGGCCTTATTTAATTATAGTGCAACCTATAGTCTGAGCTCTATTAAACTTTGCATGCTTGCTAAAGACTAATCTGTCACGTTTTAACCACGTTTCATAAAGTTTTGTTTTTGTTTAGGTTTTATAGGCTTTTGAGTATATGTCACCACGCCCCCTTTTTAACTGACCCTGTTATAGCTAACCAAATCACAAAATGTAAAAAATTTTTATAATCATTAATCTAGAGTCCAGAGAATTGTTCCGTATTAGTTCGATCCAGATTGAGCTTTTTAAGATGTTATAGCGCCACCTATTTACCAATCTCCAAGAAACTTTGGATAGTTGTTAAAGAGTCATGTGACATGCTTTTAATAAAGTTTAATAAAGTGTTTGTTTATGTTTTATAGGCCTTTGGGTTTATACGGTCACACCCCATTTTTAAATGAGCAAACTATATCTAACCAAAGGACAAAATTCAACATTATTTTGAATATTGATCAAGAGAGTCCTCAAATTATTACTGGGAAAACGGTGCGTCCTGAAGAATATCCGTCGCAAACCAGCACTTCTAGCTTGAACCCCTAAAAATCCTAACAATTACAATAGGGTTACAATCAGATTCAAACAACTTTTATTGTCATGTTTTCTGTTTGTGCCTTATTGGTAACACGAGAGATCTTTTATTTCAATCGTTAATATCTCCACTCAAATTTTCATCACTTTTCATTGTTTAAAATATAGAAGTTATTGGAGAAATGCCTTATAACAGACATTTCAATTGTGTTTTATAAAAATAAACGTTCAGCCAAACTTTTAAAGGATTTTTATTTTAAACAAATGTCTTATCTACCCCTAAAATGTATTTCATAAACATGTTCAACTTTCTTTTGTCGTATTCTTTTTCACGAACGACCAGGAGACAGACTTTGGATTTGGAAGCAAAATTCTCTTTATTGTGAGAACTCTGTCCGCGCGCTGCAGTCATCAAAGTAAAACCTGACTAAGGCATTATGCCTAGTAGTTTATATATATTTCCAGGGAGGAGGAGAACAGGAAAAGGTGGAGACAAACGGAACAAAGCATGCAAATACATCTTGTATTGAACAGAAACTTTGGTTGTTCGTGAAAAAGAATACAACACTTTCCATCATATAACAAATAACAATACAGCAGATTTTAAAATATTCAGTCTGTTTCATCAACTGACATGGCAATTGATTACATTATAATAGATAAATAATTAAATTCCGCAATTTTTAAAAAATAATTCTGTATTTACAGTATCTGTCTTCATTATTTACAGCCAAATACTGCATCAAATATAAAAGCTAGAAGAGCTAGTATCATACATTTAAAATGCCTTAATCTGTAATTTAAAAATTTACCAAATGCTTCAACAGTCCCACTTTAAATCAAGAATTTGACTTCGTTGTCACAAAAATCACTGATCTAGCTACGTATACAAAAAGAAATTACATACAAAAAAAAGAGAGAGAAAAAAAACAGAATCATTGACACGCTAGGATGTAAAAGAGTTTTTTCATCATTCTAAAAAAGGGTTTTTTGTCGGGTGCAGTATTCCGTACAACTCAAATGAAAATGAAGAAGAAAAAAAAACAACAAAAAAAACACACTGTGGAAGAATGCAACATTTTCCTTCCACAGTCCTCAAGGCACTTCCAGTAACTGATATGTCTCCTGAGGTCCTGCACATTGCTCAAAACAAAAGCCCATGTCTCACTTTCCATACATAAATAAACAAACACCCAAGGATATCATTTTACATCAAAAGATGCCTCTTTGGGTGTTGTCATCTGTATGACTGTTTCTCCTCAAGTGTCCACGCTGAGTTGTAAGGCCCGGGTTAGCTAAAGGGTAATGTTGTGTATAGCCCTTAATCCAGCAATTCATCCCTTCATCGGTCATGAGTGTTTCTTTATCCTGTGATGAAGCGCCTCCGCCTGGGCTTTCAAGCTGCGAAACTCCTCTTGAATAAAGTCTGTCAGTGTTTTCCGCATTTCCATCTGTACAGAAAAATAATGTTGTACTTAATTGTAAGACTACTGCTACTATTAACATTATTATTGTTGTTTAAACACTCTACCACCTACAGGACTTGTGTTGTCAGCTCTCAGTGCATTTACCACATGCCTGACAGTGAACGGCTTTCCAACTACAACAGTTATTCGCTGCAAAAAAGAAGGAAAAGCACACTAAAAAACAAAGTCAAAACAGTTCTGTAGCTGTAACACTGAAAAAAACGTCAGGTATTACACATCATACGAGCAAAATATCTACTTACCTGGCCTGCTCGAGGGAGGTATGGTGTTCGATTTGGTAAAACATCATTCATACCTGAAACAATGTGGTACATAAACATGCTCAAATATGAATTCATAGTCATGTGCCACAGTAAGAGCTTTTGTTATTTGAACGTGTGCATGCACAACTTACCTACATGCCACATGGGTAAAATGATTGGGTGAAGAGAGCACTCTGCAATCAAACGCCCAATTCCTGTCAAGGGATTAAACTAATTAACAACCAAACAAATCAGGGTAAAACTAACTATTCGCTATTACTGGAGCTCAAATCTTACCCCATTTTATCCTCATGAACTCTCCAGTCATGTTAACTTTTCCTGGGAGGAGAAATGCACTCTATTTCCTTTAACTTGTACAACAAACAAATGTCGAGGTTAAAAATGTGTAGCCTGTACCTTCCGGAAATATGTGTACCCACTCCCCTTGATTTAGCCTTTCCAAGAGGAAATCCATTCCTTTCTGATATACTCCATCTCCTAATAACACAGAACCATTCAATGCATTCAATAAAATGTCCCCTTATAAAAAAAATAATAAAAAATAAATACCTATCAATCAAAAGTAAAACCTATCAATTCCAGTGTTTCCTCGAATGTTGTTCATACTTGGTTGATATTAATAATAAAAAGTTAATTCTGCTAATTCTACATCTTCCAGAAAAAAACCCAGAATGAGTACAAGTAAATAAAAGTGATTGATTGATTGAAGTCCCTGCTAATACAGAAAACAGCTGATAACATGAAAATAAAGCTCAAAAAGATTGAGTAGGCAGTTGATCAAAATTCTCTTTGGACCACAAAAGAGTAGCTAAACCACAAGTCCACAGCATTAAATGAATGTATAGACACAATTGTCTTTTTAAAAATGAATTAAAAGCAGAATGGGAGTAGGAATTATGACCGTTATAACGGGAACAAATGCTGCGTCAAGATCAACGACAGACGGACTGATTATTTCAGTCCGACCAAAGAAGTCCATCAAGGCTGCAGCCTCAGCCCGACTTCGGTAAGTTGGCCTGATCCTCGAGGGCATTTACGCTGATGCTCTTCCGCTCGTCACCTCATGAAGAGAGACTGCACCAAAGCCTCTCAATCTTAGAAAACTACAGCAGAAAATTGGGCCTTACCAATAAACATGAAGAAGTCCAAAGTTAAGATCTCCCAAAAAAGGCCTTGTCTTAATGAAAAAATATATCATTTTTACAATCGTACAATAATCCTGCATACTTTTTAAGCACAGGTACCCGTCTTCAACGGCAGACAGAACTTGATTTTGTTTAATTTGGAAAATAAAACAATTCGATGGTTTTACCTCTAACAACAGGCACACATTTCCCTCTGCTGAAAAAGCTGGAGTGGACTTCTCTTGTGAAACAGATGTCAGAGGCAGTTGGGGTCCTGACCACACGCAGATAACAAATGATATGATTTAAAGCGACAAAACACTGTTACAGGAGTCTCCAGATTCTGCTTTCCTTCCCTCACCATCTCATCCTGTTAAAGTTCCACAGGTGCCGGAGCTTCAGGACTCCTGATATAAGAATACGAAAAACCAGTTTAAACGCATTTACATTTTCTAGCGGCAAACCTACTCTGAAATGTGTCACCTCAGTTATATAAAACACGTATATTTTTGTTCAAGTAAATATTTTATTTTGGAAATGCAGGTATGTGATGCTCTGCCTACCCCAGATGTGTGGATCATCCATACAGGACTGATGATTGCACACTGTGATTAGAGGCGTGTCCTGAGGGCGCTCATCAACCAGGTCCAACAAAACATCCCGGTTGTGCACAACCAACGAGTTCAAATAATCTGTAAAATCAGATCAATTAGGTTAAAAAATTAACATCTTTGCACATTATTCAAAATCTGGATATGGAGAAACATTAGACTTACTTGTCCAAAGGTAACTGTATGAGCCCACCATTCCCATGACCACTCTGCTGGACATTCTCCAGCCCAGACGGGGGCATTGTGTGAAGGGCCATGTCACCTCCAAGGGCATCGCCACAGCATTCACCCGCACTGAGATATCACAGCTGAGAAGAGCACTGAGATTAAACGGGGTTTCATATCTACTGGCAGTGATGTATTTGCCTCAGATGAATCAGATATAGCATGCAATACTTTTGGGATAGATCTGTTAAGCATAAGCAAGAGCTCAAGTCCAAATAAAAACAGAGGGGCAGCTGTTAACACAAATAACGTGATGTGTGAAAACACAAAACACTACGAAAAAACGAACATGACATAAAATCGGAAGTCAAACAATAAGAAGCTTTCTGTTTTTAAACTTATGTAAACATGGTAATTGTCCATAATCGAATTTAATAATGATGTAGTTAGGTTTTCGCCACTTTTATGTAATAGCAACGTTAGATTTTAATGTGGCTTTCATACATAATAAGAAACTGCAACCCTCCCACCTTCCGTCCCGTCAGCCGAACGTCGCAGAAATGCAGCGTCACCGGAAGTATTGTACCACCGCGAGCGATCATGGGAGCTGTCGTTTTGTAGTCGACATTAATTCTTCTTCTTTATTTGGTGTTTTATCGCTGTTGGCAGGCAAATGATAGATGCATTGCTGCCACCTACTGGAGCGGATTGTGGACCATTGATGGAATAGAAAGAACTAAACCAATAATAATAAAAATGATAATAAACTTAAAAGTATTATCTTTTATAACAATTCAACCCGTTATTCAACAGAGTTGTTTTAAGTGCAGTTTTCTAATCCTTCCAACAGAATTACCCAAAGTAGTAGTACTATGCTCAATGTGAAGTCTGGTAATGACTGGATCTTCTCTTCTATATCGAAATGAACTCTTTCAAACAAACTTGATTTAGAATAAAGATGCATTCCTCTCTTCTTCTTATTCCACAATTCTCACAAAAATGTTACCAGGGAATGTTGTCCTTGTAGGGACATTTTTGGTCCACAAGGAAACAAGCTTATAAATCACACAGAATTGCCTTTGAGTGTTTTGTGTGAGTTTAGGTATAGGGTAAGATAATATAGTTTGGATTCACCACACTGTACATATTTTAACATATAATGTAAATGTTAAAGCTGTTTTACATTTTAATCCATTTAAAAAAAAAACTGTGATGGACAACTGTGATAGAAAAAAATATTTTTTCCACATTCCTTGTATTGACACAATCTGGATGTTTGTTGTTTCTTTATTTGTAGGAGTACAATATAGTGAAATACATAAATGAAAAAAAAGGCAAAATATTAAATGCCACAGTGTTTACTGGGTTATCCAGATTTGATAGGTCAGTGGTTTTCCCCAGTATTAGTGGTATATTGCAAAAAAAAATAAATAAATAAAAAGTTAAGTTGTTGATTTAAGAATTTAAACATGAAAAAAAGGAAAAACAAATACCCCCTGTCTTCAACCACTTATTGCGATGACTAGGAGTATATGTAGGTTTTTGTCAAAGCTGAGTGTGTCACCCAGAGTGTGAATACTTACATCAGACTGATACAGTTTTTAATTTTTAATAAATTTGTTATTATACAGTTTACATAGAGATGGAAGTGACCTGTTGTAAAGGTGACCAGCTATATATACAGTACGATACAAAGATTATGATTTGCACATTGTGGTTTTTTATTTGATCTACAATTACTATAATTATTGTTATACACAGAAGTAGAAAATAATAGCACATGAGAGTTTTTAAGTTCCAGCAATTATCGTCAACTTGATTGCAAAAATACAACTTAAACTTAACTAAGCTGCACAATGATGTTTCAGAATTAAATAATGAAATGCCTGAGAATTAAATGTTTAATCCTATTTGATAATGTTCAGTGCTTTGACACAATCTGTACTGCTAAAAACACTATATAAATAAAGGTGACTTGACTTGAATACCTTTTCATGAAAGTACCATTAATACATTCAAAACTATTTTAAAGACATGGTTTTAATGCAAAACCAATACATTTCAAACATAAAGAAATTGAAATTACATATTATACATCTTTATAAGCTTTTATAATTTTATTATTATAATTATTTTGTTGAAAATAATAAACAAAAAATAACAAATATAAGAGATATAGGTAATCATACAAAGGTTAAATACTGTATGTTACTGTAAGCTTTCTTTGAGAAAAAAATTAGAAAAGAGAACACAATACAAATCCAACTCTTTCTGCCCCTTGCTGAACTCATGCAAATTAAAAATGTCTAAAATGACACACACAAAAAAAAAAGACGGTAAAAATGCACACATACACACACAAAAAGCTATTCAAATATCAGTCGTAGAGTGTTCCTCATCCATCTAACTGTGAAATCACCAGTCTGGAGCGATGTAGTTTAAGCACTTTAGCGCAACCTCAAAGCCTAGAAAACAAGCCTTAAAGCAGGACAAACAGAGAGAGAGAGAGTAACACTTTTAGGGAAGAACATTTCAAAACAAATGAACACTCATTTTAGCCTTTAGAATCCACTGAATATCAAATGTAGAATGGAAAATAAATCATTGGATATATATTTAAAAAATCCATATTTGTAATAAAATGTTTGTAAACAATTTAGAATTGTCAGTATTTCAATGTCATCTGTAGGTAATGTTAGATAATCAATTACATGATGTGCCAATTATTTCAATAGCTCTAATTTATCATTCGTCAACCCCGCCCCCCGAAAAAAGAAAGATTAAAGTCATTATTGTGTTAAATGACAAAAGCATTGCAAAATGTAGCGTTAAAAAGAAATACTTTGCTTGGGAAAGAAATACCACATTTAATTGTGTGATATTACTGAAATATATACTATCATGTAAAAACATGATAAAGACTATGATATTCATAGTCTTGTATCATGTTCATGCATTATTTTTTCCACAATTAACTGGACCAAGTGAACAACTTAAATCGGCAGCCCTAGTCCCAGCCCTTATAAATATCCAGTGAACAATTTCCACTGATTCAGCTGTAACTTTATGATAGGGAGGCAAACCTATGATAAAAAAGCAGGTATATAATTTATTAACTGAAAGGAAATTATAAATAATTATATGATATAACTATTATCACCTGATTATATTATTAATTCGACATCCATATAGAATAATCACTCAATAGTTGAAAAGGCAAATGAAGCTTTGAAGAAGTCAATTGAAGTCGACTTGACTATTAAATACAGTGATAAACTCTCTCACATCAAGGACACTGGGTCATGAAAGTTATTGGTAATATAAAGTTATTGGTAGCATGAGTAAGTTTCCTCACCGCATTAGCAGGAAATGCTCGTAACATGACTGCGCTCAAGCCTTTGTAGAGAGCATGGGCTCCTTCCTCCCGTAACAGTGTTTTTAACACATCACTCAAGCCCCTGTAACGCCCGTCTGTGGCTGCAGGACAGAGAGAGGACAGAGCAATGTCTGTATTTTCTGTCTTAATCACAGACTACTCCAACTGCTTCACGCTTATGAAGTGCAACCCATTAAAATTATCAGCCTTGGTAACTGTGAATGAAACATACTTCAACTGAACCTCATTAATCACCAGAAAGTGTGTGCAGATTACTCATTTAAACAATTAAATCTGCCACATTTAAATATTTGTAAATTAGTAAAGTTGTTTGCTTGTGGATAGTTAATATGATGTAGGTACTTGGAGTGAAATACCACATACAAAAGACAAGCAACTGTTCAGTGAATTTCCAGAATAATTCACTGGCTCCTTTTTATAGTTTTATTTGTGCCTGTAAGACACAATATGGAGCCATTTAATGGCATATGATATAATTTAAGGGCAGATATAAGTCATAAAAACATTGAGAAGTGTGTGTGCTGTACCTGTTTGGTAGTTTGACTTAAGCACGTCTGCAGGCAGAGCAATCAGCCAGTTTAACGTGCCAGCAATCCCACCAGCAAGAAGAATTCTAGATGTGCTGAGATGATGAACACTTGGAAGAAGTGAAATGAACATTAGTTTTAAATCCTGATATTATTTATAGCTAGAATAATAAAGTAGGGACTCTCACTTCTCTCCCTCAGGGGTCAGAGACTGTTTTACGTATTCATAAGTTAGAAAGTATACACCATTTGAAGGCACATCTAAAAGAAAATAAAGAGATGCATGCATAAAGGCCACCAACTAATTATGACAGTGGAACATATCATGTCACTCTATATATCACCTACGTATATAAAATATCACACACACCTCTGATTAGAGTAAGAACAGTGCCCTTGTAGACACTGCGAATTCCCTGTTCCTTATAAAGTCTTAGTGCACAATCTACTGGTCCAGCGTACTTCAGCCGTTTTGCCGAGGACTGGATCTAAAACATATATGCATACGTCAATAAACACAAATCATAATATTTTAGGATTTTACATGATTAAAGGGGTCATAACCTGAGAAATCATAATTCCCTTTTGACATAAATGAGGTTATTTCATAATAAAAACATCCTGTAAATTTAAGAACTTATATTATGGTCTGGCAAAACTAAGTTTGGGATGTTCTATTCTATGATGTAGATCACTGCCTGTTTAGCCCCATTTCAAACAAGACACAATTCAACTGTGCAGACAATAAAGATCTAAAAATATAGTGCAATAAAGTGCAAAAAAGATCTGACAGTAATATCAACAAACAAGTGTAAGTAACTGTTATGCTATTATTATGTAACTGTTATTATGTGGTCACTATTGCTTCATTGCTTTTATACAGATATTTAATAGAGATACAGATGTTTAATATCTCCTCCATGGACCGCCACCTTACCGTGGTGGAGGGGGCTATATGCCCCTGGTAGGGTCTCCCAAGGCAAAAAGGTCCTAGGTGACAGGCCAGACAAAGAGCGGTCCAAC
>JAUMHP010000080.1:390052-400847 GCA_032361065.1 Enteromius trimaculatus | reverse complement strand
TGTGTATGGAGTCTCTGGCTGATAGAGCAGCAAGTACTAAATAGTATTTTGAAAGTAGAATTAGTGTGCTTTATAGAATTTAGCCAATTTAATTTTTTTTTTAAATATATATTGTACAATATCCTTTAAAAGTATCTTTACACATATTTCTATCATGACTACTCTCTGAAGATTTTAGCATGGTAATCGACGATGTTAATGTATTTTATTGATTATTGCTGCTGCTGCTACACAGTAACTACACTTATGCAGTGCTGTGAGTAATTAAAAAAACACTCTACTGCTGCACAAATAGCATATATAATAACCTATACAGTTTGATCTTGGGAAGGTGGAGGGCTTCAGAATTCTAAAAGCATGCTGTGAAAATGGAAGGGATGTGACATGTGGCCAGGAACAACCACACACACACCTACAATTCTTGCCCATACCTGCGCCAAGCAGTTTAATGCTGTGAATATCAATAGTTTTTGTTAGTGTCCCATCAAGCTCTGCCATCTGGAGTTTCATGACACCAGTCGGCTATTTAGAGGCCATTTAAACCTTACATTTTTTTTTAAATATATAAAATTAAACTATGTTATATGAATCCCTTATAAATATAAGTAGTGTTATATAAACATACATTTTAAATAAAAAATGTGCTGCCTTAAGAAGCATTACGGACAAATGTTTATTAAAACATTATAGCCAGAAAACCAGGGAGAAAGCCCTGCTCCGCACTATTTTCGTTGTTTTTAGCACATTTATGCTAACCTTCATTCCTCGTGGCGAGAGGCCGGAATCACCTCCGATACGCCCCAAAAGGTTGAGTTCACTCTCTCCATGACGACAGAGGTAGATAGTGCGAGCTGTGACATGGATGTTCATCAGATAGTAGACAATCCTGCTCTGAATGTGATCTTGAACCTGATTGACCAGGTACCTGCTGCCCACATTAAAGATCTTAATGTAAGACAGGTTCCTGTGGACACAAAGAGAGAGGACAGTTATGGTGGGGACTTCCACTACAATCATGTCAAACAGCAGATGTTTGTCAAATTCACTCAAAAGGACAATGTTTCACCTGTCTTTGTCATCATCTAATGGAACGTATGTGAGTTTGTAGCAGTCTATTCTCTTCAGGAAGTCAGTCACAGCCTCATCTTTATCACAGTTAACATAATCAGGACTGCTCAGCTTCACTTGCTGCAGATAAACAAAGCGTTTACGTTCTTTTAAAGAACTCTTTACAAAACAATTACATACTCCAGACTGTAATTGACTGAATGTAATATTTCAGAATTATGCACCTCATTACAAAACAACTCACAAGTACTGTGTACAACCTTATTAATACAGGAGGAGAAACAAATATAACTTTTTAATATGTCATGATATACTCATATTTCTTCACCTTGATGTTTTCTGCAATGATTTCTGGGTCATCACAAAGAGACTCAACAAAAAACACCTACAAGAAAGACAACCCTACTTTAATAGTTATACATTGTAGAAATATTTTCTAAATATACTCTAGAAATTAGGTCTTAATTTGGTAACACTTTAGATTAGTAAACAATATTCACTATTAACTAGTTGCTTAACTGCTTTAATATTACTAGCAAATTGGTTATTTATAAAGAACATCTGAGTGCATGACTGCATTCTAGATTGCTTAATCCTAGCCAATACCTTTACAAAACTACTACCTTACGTATTACCAACAAGCAGCAAGATCTAAGTTTATTTAGGAAAAACGTGTTTCCTAATCTAAAGTATTTTTTTTGTAATTATTTAAAATTTAGATGAATATAATCACCTTTTTCACTCACTTTATAGCCGTTCTCTTTAGCAAAGGAGAGGATCACCTCTCTACGATCTCTTGTTGTGTTGGTCGCATCGAACACCTGAACATAAATGTTCTGAATTAGTCATACCATCATTAAAAACCTTTCACACTTTTTACAATACCTATCAAAAGATTGGAATATGTTTAGAGTTCTTGCTTTTCCTCTTAAGGACCCAGAGAGTAAATACAGAGATTCAGAGATTCATGGCCATTGGGCAAAATTGTTTAGCAGTTCCACTGTACGATTTGGTTTACTGTACTAGGAGACCTTCAAAATTAAAAAATGTTCACATCTCTTTTTCAATATGTGGCACTCTGCCAAAACTGCTCACAAGTTTTGATGCTGAAATTTCAACTTTGACAACACAGCAATAAATGTTACATGTTAAAGTATTTGAAATCATAATAATATTTCAAAATGTTACTTTTACTGTGTTTTGATGAAACAAATGCAGCCTTGATGAGCATAAAAGACACCAAAATTAAAAAAAATAAATCTTAATTATTCTACATTTGGCAGG
Organism: Enteromius trimaculatus; assembly: GCA_032361065.1. Taxonomy (NCBI): domain Eukaryota; kingdom Metazoa; phylum Chordata; class Actinopteri; order Cypriniformes; family Cyprinidae; genus Enteromius; species Enteromius trimaculatus. The sequence goes on along the minus strand of JAUMHP010000080.1, from coordinate 398,495 downwards.
GTGTGTATAAACATACTGTATGGGAGCATTAAGCACAGTCTACTGGAGCATTAAACTATGAGAACACTTACTGTCAACTTGTTTCAATGTAAATTGTTCAGAGTAAGATAACATTTCTATCTCTTCTCAATTCATCAATTTCTGTAGTAACATCAGTAAATTGTCCATGTTAATGTGAGCATGCTGTCACTTACTGCCACTTGCCCATGATCCTGAGTGAAGTAACAAAAGACGTCCTTCAATGCTGCAAGAGCACAAGCTCTAAAGCACAGTTTACAAAAAAATAAAAAAATGTTTATTTCACATTTCTTGTTTGTAAAAGGTAAATACAAATAAAAAGGGAGCCTTATTTATTTATTTTGTGTACTATTTTTATTTTTAAAATGATATAATTTTAATAGGAGGAGCCTAGAGGTATTGAATTAGCAAATTTGCAGACATCCATTGTGTGTGTCCCCTTTTTAATAATGTCCATATCGATATCGGAATTATATCGTATCGACCAAAATTAAGAAATATATTGTGATATAAATTTTTGCCATATCGTCCAGCCCAGCTACCTTGTTGATATTCAGACTAATAGATTAAAAGACTGTGTGAAGTAAATTTTGAGAATTGTTTGTAAACCCATTATAAATGTTAGAAATGCATTGCATATATGACATATATGATATAATGATATGCATATATGATACTTAAAGGTGGAGTTAAACCATAAACAGTTTTTCATTTTTTTTGTGGTGTGACAAACTCAGAACACACATTTAATATTGACTTTACACAGAGTTATTGTTTAGGTGATACTGCTTGGACAAAACACTGATATATAAAGTGTTGGTTTCTTACTTGCGAATTTTCATGGCCTCTTCGTTGTCTGGGCGGAAGAATTCAAAACTCTTATAGCTGCGTACAGCATCTCTGCGGTACTGCCCAACGTTAAACACTGTTAAAATTGATATTCGCATCACTGATATTGTCTAATGCAAGAAATAATGCTCTATGATTTGATTTCAACAACTAAGGCACAGAGGAGGTTAATCTTTTAAGATTTCTTGAAAAACAACCACAAATGCTGCAAAAATTGCCCATTTAACCAGAAAATGCCAGAAACAACAATATTGGTGCCAACAAACCATACGTATTTCTAATATCTACCTGTATGTTAGCCAGAATTTACATGTATTAACTAATAGCTGTGATAACAGTTGTTATCACAAACTAATATTGACATATGACATATTTTTAAAGTTTTCACTGACCAGCTTAAATATATTTTGTAAATATAATTACATTTTGCAAAATAAATTAAGAGTTCTAATTATGAACACACTGGTTTGTAGTGCAGACCATTTTACCCTTTGCTGCACCTTGTTATTCTGGTAAGACTTTACAACAACAGTACATGAATTATCATGTACTAATACATGAATTAACAATTACTTGAATATAAACTAATAATGAGTTAAGACATCTATTAATCAGGAACTAACTTAACTACAACATGACTCATATGAATTACTGCATGAATACTGCCATCTTAATTACATGTTAGTAACTGCATGTTAGTTAATGTATTAATTAACAATTTATTGTGATAATCTAAATCAAATGTGTTTTAATGGCACAAAATTGTTTATAAATGTACCACCTGCTGCTGTCACGGCATGAATTCATGAGTTGTTAATGTATCATTATGTCATGACTTTACTTACAAACATTTGATTTCAGTGCATTATTAATGTATAATGACAGTAAACCAATTTATAACATAACCAAAGCGATGGTTATCTTCTTTCTGATTTTAATTAGGAAAATGTTGTCAGGATAATTATAATGAAAACATTATTATAGGATGGCAGCAGTGGAATCACTCAAAACAGTATTTGAGTTGTTGATTTGTTTTTAATTATGAACGCATTATTGTTTGTTGGATGAGTTAGGTTAAATGTAAATATTGCAATAAGTTCTCTGTCATTCACAGATGTTTGTAACAGCTGCAGGTGGCAGATCTATAAACAATTTTGTGCCATTAAAGCATGTTTGACTTAGTTTACCACAAATTGCTAATTTATAAATTAACTAACATGCAGTTAGTTATAACATGTAATTAAGGTGGTGTTATTCATGCAGTAATTCATGTGAGTCATGTCGTAGTTAAGTTGGTTCTTGATTAATAAATGTCTTAACTCATCATTAGTTTATAGTCAGGAAAATTGTTAATTAATGTATTAGTACATGATACAGTAATTCATGTACTGTTATTGTAAAGTGTTACCGTTATTTTTTCGTTTTTTCTCTACTTCAGCTAATGAACCAAACTTCTCACACATTGATAGAAAACAGATTACTTTCCCACTGAAAAATAAGGTTAATGCTTTTTGAGAAGTGATGTTTTGCCACTAAAACCACAACGTTTGAAAAGCTTCAAGAACTCGAAGAGTTGTGTGTCAAAAAAACCTTGTTGTTCACTTGAATGAGAAAAGGATTTCCAAGCTCTCTGAATCGCCTTAATTTAGCTGACAAATTTATTATCACCCACAGAACAGTGTTTCCATCTGTACGTTTCATAAAAAGTCTGTCTGTAAGCAAGAAGAATTAAGTAATTTCAACGGGTTGATGTTTTCAAACTTGATTTGTCTTGCTGATGTTCACTAGGAGATTGCACCATGTCTCCAGTCTTATAATCTCCCCTAGGTATGTCGTCTTATCATAGTCAGAGATCAGACCCACCATGACAGCAAGCTTGATTAAAGTGGTGGAGTTGGAAGTGGCCACACAGTCGTAGGTGTATAATGTGTATAGAAAGCTCAGAACACAACCCTGGGGGGGCTCCAGTGCTGAGGGTGAGGGAGCGTGAGTCATGTTTGCCCACCCATACTGTTAGATCCATTACATAGATCCATTGACATAGTCCTAAGTCCTAGGATCTACAACTTATCTGTAAGAATGGAGGGAATTATGGTGTTAAACACTTAACTGTAATGCACAAAGAGCATTTTGAAATAATTATCTTCTATTGTCCAGGTGGCTCATGGAGTAGGAAATGTGCAGTGTCCTCTGTAAAGCAGTTGAGATAAAATGCAAACTAAAGTGGATCCAGTTTGTAAAGTACTAAAGAAGCGATGAGTTTTCAGACCAGTCGTTCAAAGCACTTCATTACAACGGAGGTCAGGGCTACTGGATGATAGTCATTAAGGAAGATTTGGGGTTTCTTTGGGACAGGAACAATGGTGGGTTGTTTGAAGCACATGGGATTGAAGACTATTCCAGGGAGAGGTTGAAAATCTCCGTGAACTAGTTGGTCTGCACAAGCCTGCAATGCCATCTGGTCCTGCTCCTGGTGGTCTCTGCAAGTCTACCAGTCTCCTGCTTCACCAATGTGCAAGTTGTAGGATACAGCCTTGTGTGCGTCCATGTTCCCGTTGGCGAGCCCCACGTTATATGCAGCGGAGTGATATCTCAGACCGTCACAGATGGTTTTATCTACCCACGGATTCTGGTTCGGAAAAGTTCTGATATCAGTTTTGTCCCAGTCTGTGTAATCTAGCAGAGCAGCCACCGATTGGTCTGTCCAGCGCCCGACCTCCCTTTGAACCGTAGCTTCCTGTTCTAAACTGTTTATATCTGATGTCACGTGATGGAGCCACACACTTCGGAGAGGCTTTTTAATGAAAACAATACATGAAATAAGTGATAGGAGAAAATAAAGAGTCCAAAATAAAAGGGGATCTGGTGTCCTCGTAGTGCTGCTTGAGTGTGGTGAAGGAAAGTAAGTGCAGATGGGAAGTCCTGGCAAGGGGCGGAGTTTTCTCAAACGGGATTTGCGTTTTGGGTTGCATCCATTGTTGCTCCTCAGGACCTCGCTTGATCAACTTGAGTCCGGGTTTAAAAGCGGCAGTAAGTGGCTTGATTGTATCTCGTTAGATATAAGAGAGTTTCTGTCATATGTAATGATGACCAAATCACAAATAAAATTATATATGCATGCAGAAAATAAACAAAATAACTAAAGCATGGTCGCAGCAGTCTTGACGGCAGCCGACCTCACCAGCACCAAACTGATGTTTAAAATTAGTTTAAATTTACAAAATATGTTAGTGTTGTCAGTCAAAGAAAACTTTGGAAATAAAATGTTTTTGTACATCAGTTTAATAAAGGTTAAAGAGAATTAACAAATAACAGATTCTAACTTTTATACAATTTCGTTTGTAATGTGTGAGAAGATATGTACGGAAGTTCTAAGCGCTCATGTATTATAATCTTGTTTTCTTGTGATCTCGACATAACAAAAGTTGTTTTCTCGTTATCATGACTTAATTTTCTCGTTATCTCGACATAATCACAACCTAATTTTCTTTGTGTGTCCAGCATAAGAACACCAGGCAGCATTATCTGCACGCTGCTGAAATCATAGAAATATACTATTTAAAACATATTTTTTGTTGCCTTGTTATGTCTATAGGCAGCCTAAAAGGTCTACTTCAATAAAACAATCGAAAACAAATTTGTGTTTATTTAAATATAATCAGACTAAAGTATCAAGGCCACCAAGGCATGTGAAATAAATATGAAAGCAATAAGCTCATTTGTTTTACGTTTCTCAAACAAAACCAAATAATAATAAAAGGCTAAATTATTATTATTATTATTAAATCTATTGATTTCTTTTTGTTCGCATTTTGATTTGCTGTTAAATCAAACTTCATTCCTTCAAATTAGTTTTTAGTTGAGACCAGAAAAAAAAACAATCGTGATAACGAGAAAACAACTTTTGTTATGTCGAGACCACGAGAAAAACAAGACGCAAAAAAAATTATAATACATGGCCGCTTAGAACTTCCGTAGATTTGACCTATTAATCAATCCCTTTTATTTATATAGTACTTTTAACAATACAGATTGTAGCAAAGCACGGAACATTATCAAATAGGAGAACAGAGCAATTGTAATATATAATGACAAGATTATATAAACTATTAACTATTTATTTATCAAATCTGATAAATGATTAATTAAAACTAATCTGATTAATGGATTAGTTCATATAATATTTCTACAGTCTGCACAATAATTCTCACCCCTGGTGGGAACTCCAATCCAGTTGAGGTAGCGTGTGAGTTTCTTTGAGATGTAGGTCTTTCCACGGGCAGGCAGACCAACCATCACAATCATGGTGGGAGAGTTGGTGAACTGTGGTACTGATGCTGAAATAAACACGCACAACAAGTGTAAACAACAACAACAACGAAAAACATACTACAACTACCTACAACTTTTCATACATTTATACAGAAATAGATTCATCATTTAATGGATTTCTTAAACTGATCTTGATGAAGACAGAAGCATTGCTTACACCTCCATTGATTAATTTTATCAGTGAAAATATTGTATTAGTGCAGGGGTGTCCAATCCCGCTCCTGGCAATCGACTGTCCTGCAAAGTTTAGCTCCAACTCTAATCAAACACACCTGAAGCAACTAATTATGTTTTTGAGGATCGCTTGAAAATTAAAGGCAGGTGCGCAGCTAAACTTTGCAGGACAGTCGATCGCCAAGAGCACCCCTGTACTAGTGCCTCTTGTATCAGTAGTCTTTGTGTTTTGTGTGTGTGTGTGTGTGTGTGTGTGCGCAAAGGGCAGTGAACTGGACTTCAGTCAGGTGAACAGTCCTGAGGGCACAAACCATCACATACTGCATCAAACACCATTAAAAAAAAACCACAACTGATATTTTATTATAAATGCAAAAACAATTCTATTAGGAAATATCTTCTGTATATATGATTTTAAACAGTTTCACTATGCGATATTCTTTGTGATCAACTTTTTATGATCATAAAATGATTAAAAACAAAACAAAAAAACAGACAAGATCAATAATTTAATCAATAATTAAGTCCATTCAAAGAGGAGAGAAAGAGGACAGGTCATTCGTTTACATAATCAAGTATGTTAGAGGAAAAATATTATTAAGATACAGTACTTTGACCTTAATAATGCATGCTGTTAAACCTTCACAACTCACTATTTTAAGGAGGCTATGGATCCAGCTATACATTATCTCTCTATTATATCCTTATCTCTCTATTTATATATGACTCTCACTTGGGGGGTCCTTTAAATATAAAGGTTTTCTGAAAATTTCTTTTACAAGTTGTATAGTTTAAAAGTTGTTACAAATTTAAAAAGTCCATTTGTCAATAAATATTAATAACTGATAGCCTATATTTACAATTTTATAGGAGCACAAAAACAGAGTGAGGGATGAGAATGAGATGACTTACAGCCTCTTCTCTGTCTCAGTCTGCTGCTCATCCATGGCACCCAAATCTTCTCCAGAGGATTTTGTGTCAGTTCAATTTGTGAGTGAAACATATTCACCAATGGGTGTGAAACAGCTGTGTCTGATTATGGTGAGTGCACAAAGTGACCAGCAGCACTGACGTCTTTTTGAAGCGCTGAAGGAATGTATGTGTGAGCCTTGTCCACTTTGAAGCAGATGTGTATTTAAACTGGTGAACCCTGATAGAGGAGGTGCATCAAGCACCTGACACAATGTTACACAAAAACAGCCTATCAATATTCACCACAAAGCAGGCCAGATCTGAGTACAGGGATGCCACTGGTAATAATCATTATAAAATAGGCACTCTTTCCAAAAAGGGAAAAAAATATTAATCAATTCCCAGAAATATGAATTAGGTTACTGTCTAATTTTAAATAAAAAAACAGGAACTATTATAAAAAAGAAGGATGTTAAATACACACATATAAATATACTATTGCACAAGAAGGTTTTTAATGCATTCCGACTTCTTTCCCCGTAACTCAAACACCAGGCAGCTCTCTGTCCAGAACACATATGACACATCGGTAAGAGGACACCACAGCCCTGCCAGCAGATCCCTATTTATGTGTGTACAGGTTTGACTGTGCTTGAGAGGTCCAAATGTCCTAATATAGTGAACCTGTTAAACACCAACTAGAAAGTGGAACCTCACTATAGTCAAAAAAGTTTTGCAGTTAGGACAGACATGTTATATCCAAGGTTTCTATGATGGTTATTTTTAGACTTTTTAGAAGGGGTTGATTTTGATTTAGGCAATAAAAAAATATTACTTGATCTAAAAACGATGTACGTTTTTTTAAAAATATACTCATATAGCAAAACAAGTGTGTGTTGCAAACGCAGCTTTCATGCTCAGATATTTATTTAATCTAACCTGTGCTCTCGCAGCGCCTTCTCTTTCTCATGACGGGTTTCTCACGACGCTCCATTAATAACATACATCAACACTAACAGCCGAAAGCCAACCATACTCCCGAAGACTGAAGACTTGAATATTCACTAGTCATGATTACGTCGCTTGATTCCTTCCAATGGCGATGGGCTGACTCGCCATAGCAGCGCTTGTAGTTCGTGGTCATGTGTTTTTAGAAGATAAGAGTTTCATTTTGAGTAAATTATAACTCGCGAGAATGATGTGTCGCTACACACTCGGCACGATTCCGTGATTGTTTGGTACATCAACACATTTTTAACATAATAAGCTACATAAATTGATGCTGTCTGGTGGTGGCTATTGTTTTTTGTTTTTAACAAAATTAAAACATAACCATTGCTAAACATTATCCATAATAATCAGCATAACTTTCTAGTTTTCAGAAAATATCCTTCCTTATTAACCCCTTACATGTAACTTACATTTGCGAACATACACATTAAAGTAAAGGTTCACCCAAAAATGTAAAATTCTGACATCAGTTCCAAACTACTGTGGCAGAACCTTTTTGTTGTTGCATGACTAGCAATAAAATACTGATTTTAAACTACAGTTCAATAAGTTAATGAACACATGTACAAAATTGTTGGTACCCTTCGGGCTCATAGAACACCACTTTAGAATAGTCCAATGTTTTCCTCTTTGCAATTCTTTGGTGTTTTAGCTGTGTGTTTTGGGTCATTGACCTGTTGCAAGACCTATGAGCTGCGACTGAGACCAAGCTTTCTGACACTGGCCAGCACATTGATAGTCTTGAGATTTCATCGTGCCCTGCAAAAATCATCCATCCTTTTGGAGGAGGAGGAGAACTTATGGCTCAGGTCTGAGCTTACATCAGCAAAATAGCAAATTTTCCATTTGGACAGTTTGAAATCATATTGTTTCGAAACATAGCATTTTTGTCTTTATAAAATGTCTCATGGCCTGTTTTGTCACTTTCCTTGTATTGTGTGTGCCCTGATCAGAATCAATCTGCAAAGGCAGTCACCATCTAGTGAAAACTTCGGTCAGCAGAATGTTTTGCTGTTTTATCAGTGGTAAAATTTCTCAGCGGAAAGTACGGTGGCCGAGAGAGCTCAATGCGCTGCAATTTAAAAATAACACATGCAAACAGAAAAAAAACGGCTGCAACTTAAAAAACATCTTCATCAATTTGACA
>JAUMHP010000080.1:364964-380817 GCA_032361065.1 Enteromius trimaculatus | reverse complement strand
GCGATATATCATTTGACAGCACTAATATATATATATATATATATATATATATATATATATATGTGTGTGTGTGTGTGTGTGAAAGAGAGTTGTGATATGTATAACATGCCATATATAACGGTCTACATACGATCACTCGAGTTGCTGCATGGATTTTAAAGAAAAATGTTACCGTAAGCCATTAAACCACAAAACAAGTTTTTATGTATTCAAACAAGACTTGCGTGTGTAATCAAATATTATTGTAAAGCAAAGTTTATTTTCCAAGACAAAATTACTTAAAACTTAACATACTAAAAAGGACAATACAAGACAAATACGGTAAATACAAAAGTGGTGATAAAGCTTTTACCAATCAACCAAGTTAAACTGCAGGTCTTAGTCATTACATAACCTCTATTGTGAAGTTTTACATTACAAAGCTTTATAGCCAATTATGCAGAGTTAAAAATGTTAGAAAAGTCAGACTAACAGAGTTTCAATTAATTCATCAAGTTAGATGATAGCCAAAAAAGCACTCAAAAACACATTTTGACCAAAGCGAGTGTGAAGGCAAAAAGAAAAAAAGAAAACAAATCATAAGGAACTACATATAAATCTAACACAAGACTGTGATGTGTAAATAATGGAAACATAAAAAGCCTAGCTGATCTTTAAAAGCTACAAAACTAAACAAATGTTTCAAGGTGTGTGAGTAATGTCTCATTCATTGGGATTGGGGTTGGCATCAGGATACTGGGAGAGGTCGAAGGTCAGGACTTTACTGATGACACAGTCTCCTTGCTGTAGAGGAAAGGCAGACAGTGAGTGACTTACAGTAATCTCTCAGTGGAATATTCGCGGGGTGGTATGGTTATCCAGTTTGACTATATGGAGATGCTCAATGTCTGATTTCACATAGATCTAGTTTTCTCCCAATATTTTAATTTACAGCATATTAAAAATAATGCTGTAAATAAGAATCTAAAAAGAAAGAAGCTTTAAATAAATATTTTGACCTGCGTGAATAAATCCAACCACCCCTTAAATTTAGAATTTAAATTTAGTTTAATTTTCCATTAGCCATTACAGACAGAGGTGCATCTTGGCGGTAGGGATTTAAATATTTAACGAGACTTTCCCCCTGACCAGGTAGGTCACAAGTGATTTCAATATATTTCAGCTGATTTATATATATTCATGTATATTATTTGTCATATAATATTTGGTTGAGTTACTCAGCAGTAAAGCCTTATCTCTTCCATGCATAGCCTGAGCAGCACAAACAATGCAGAATAGTAATAACTATGACCGCGACTGTCATATACATAACATTATAATGAGAACGCTATTATAATAAAACGTGAATTTTTAGAGTTTAGCTGCCGCGTTTCTGCACGTTGTTGTGTGAAGAACGCGTACACAAAGTTTATTCTGAGCCGCATAGACTCGTTCACTTCTGCATTTGGGGTATTTTGTGCAGATAGCCTACAAGTTGTAATACTAACATTAAGCTGCATAAATAACGAAGCATATTCTATTATGAAGAAATGAAATCCCACTGACTAATCCTGCTATCACGCATCTTTCTACTGATCACCTTCAGCGTACGCAGCTCAAAGAACAAATGCAAACATTATTAACTATTGTCATATAAATAACGTTACAATGAGAGCACAACTGTACAAAAGTTGTGAATTCTAAGGGTTTAGATGACGTTTAAATGTTCATTTAACATTATTTACTCTGTTGGTATCTGCAAGGCGTCTGTTACTCATTTGTGTGTTAACATCAGTAATTATGCTTGTCGACTGACTGACATGACTTATTTTGTCCTGCCCCCAAACATATGATTCGACTATCAGTAGACTTCGAAAATTCAAACAGTGAAAATCCCTATTCGGGGACACCACTCGTTCACATCAAGCATTTTTCAAGAGGGCGATAGTATGGATTACATTTGGTGATATATATTACTATGTTTTTATTGTGTTTTGTGTTAGTTAGCTGTAAGTTAGTGAGTAAAGTTGCAGCAGAAATGCAGCAGCTAAATCTTTCACTAAATTGAAGCTGGACGACATCACTGAATCAATGATGAACTGACTTTAACTGGAGTGTCTACTATACCCCTCTTACATTATTGACACTGTTTTCCTGTTAGTGTAAGGCAATCTGTATTGCATAAAGCTCAAATATATAAAATAATAATACAAAAAGTTTAATTCATGTAAACTGTCAACTAAAGTTAGCCATTATATTATAATTTTGAATGTGAGCATTATGAAATCTGTAGTTGTGTTTGCTTAGTGACAAACATATTCAATCCAGAATTACCTAAAATGATGTGCATCACTGCAAAGATGTCATACCACCCACCCCTAAGCAAGTTTCGATCATTTTTTTTATTTTAAAGCACAGTAAAGAACACAATGTATGTGAGAATCTTACCTCTGGATAGACTCCGATCAGAGAGTCTGCTTTAGTGTAAAACTCCTCTTTGAGGGAGATCACTATAGCCTGAAAGTTCTGCACTGACTGATCCTTGATGTAGTTTGCAACCTACATAACACACATCATGACAATTTTATTATAAAATACAATATGATGTCAATGATTAATCGATGATCACTTAATTCGATAAGAGATGCAATCGATTAAAGCTATCGATGGTCGATTAAGCAGCTTCATTTCGGGGTGCATGCGCCAATCACATGCTAACAGCTGTGAGTGATGGTGAAGGGACTGAATCTTTAACGAAAATAAATGTACTAATGTACAAACTATGCTTTTAATATGATCCAAAATTTAAACCTACATTATAACAGATCCAACAAAGATGTATTTTGTATTGAAATGTGGTAATAATTATGGTCGTTTACTTTGACAGGGCTGCCGACGCAGACAGCACAGATGTATTTATTCCTAAAACTTGTTTACTCGTTCCTACGACATATTAATTTGTGGCTACTGACCATGTATCACTAACTTTTCCTGAGAAAACCCATGCCATGATTTAACTTTAATGCAGGAACAATTTAAGTGATGAATGAATTATCAATCTTTCATTACCCCGCGTTTACCACGTTGTGAAATCATTAAAAATTAACAACAATAAAATAAACCTGCAAATCTAGAAGATGAGACACCTAGGATTTCGGAAAATTTTTGAATGAATCCAAAAGCATTAATTACATTTAATATCCTGCTAATACTTTATTTAGACTAAAACCCCCCTTTATTTGGGGGAGGAAGCTGGCATTTGGTGAGCTATTTGCACATGCTATCATGTCATGATTGATGGATTAATCAACTCATTTCTATTAGGGCTGCAGGATAACAGAAAAAAATGATCATCACGATTATTTTGCTCAAGATTTTTTATCACGATTAATAATGAGGATTATTCCTTTGGTAATGAACTTTTATTCACTTGTGCATTCTTATTGCACAAATAAAAAACAAACAAACAAACCAAACATGTTTAGAATGGAGAGTTTTTCTTAGCTGTGAATCAATATAAATATAGCTGTGTAAATAAATAAAATGAAATGCCTCTTTTACATCAACTTGTAGCTAACGCATCTTCCTCGTGTTGAAGTAAAGCCCGGTTCTGTGATCAGCGGTAAATTCCATCAGGTGCGTGAACTTGCATTGAGCCGCATTCACTACGCAGAGCCGTTGTTCACTGATGAGCTGTGCAAATTCAGGTTCATTATCAGCGTGGTTTTGCGTAGCTCGTCAGAGAATAGCGGCTCTGCGTAGTGAATGTGGCTCAATGTAAGATCACGCACCTGATGGAATTTCCCGCTGATTACAGGTTTTACTGACAAGATGCGCATTACATATCACGCGAGGATTATCTTGCAGCCGTCTGCTATTCTTCTGCTGCTTCAGAAAGGGCTTGCAATCTAGACGCAGTGACGTCATAGTGACGATAAAAACAGTTTGGTCTTTATACTGTAAAATCGCTGATCGTGGGTCAGAAATATCGTTATCGTGATAAAAATACGATTAATCGTGCAGCCCTAATTTCTAGTGATTATCATCGTTTGATTACAGAGATTATCTCTGCATTTAATAAATAAATAGTTTGATCTCGTCATTATACATTACCGTCACTCTATTCTCCTATTTAATAATGTTCAGTGCTTTGCAACAATCTGTATTGTTAAAAGCGCTGTATAAACAAAGTGATTGATTGATGCCAGTGACAATATGACCATTTTACTATTAATCGATTAGATCAACTGTGGAAACTAATCGAAAATTGGCATAGGGATGGGTATCGCTAAGGTTTTAACCGCATTATTAATTTTATTGAAACCTATTATCAATCCGGTACTTTAACGGTACTCTTATCGGTACTTTTTTTTTTTTTTTTAATATTTAAAAACTATATAATAATAATGAAAAAACTAATTTTGAACAGAATTAACAACCCTTAAATTTTTCTAGTGTAAAATAATAATCTGTAGCCTAACAAACATCAGTGTTTAAGCAAATATTACACAAACAAAACTTACAATGATTGTAAAACAAATAAACAAACAACTATTTTCCAGAAAAAGAATGCAGGTAGGCTGCAAGAAGACTAACCATTTTTAACCATTTAACTGCAGCTTTAACCAAAAAAGTTGCTAAATGCAGCTAAACAATCAGCTTTGGCTCCTGTTTGTTTTATTAGAACACATTCACATAAATGAGTGTTTGGGATTAAAAGTTTGGAACCTCTTGCAGTGTACACTATATAAAGTGAATGTATTTAATCGCTACAAAATTTTTAGGTAAGCTCTGCTTAATATATTAATTTTCCCTGTTTTCTATTGTCTGTGCTTTATTTCTTAATAAGCACAGTTGTATTATCTGTCCATTTGTAAATGCAGTAATGTAAAGTCATTTTTACTATAGCTACTGCAAAAATAAAAAACCCTCTAAATATTTATATGACTATTTTTAAATGCAACAAAAATGTGTGCTTATTAAATTATGAACATTATTTTAACATACTAATTTAGAGATGCTTGCAGTCTTCCGTATTAACAACATAAACATCACATAAGGTCTAAGTAATTATAATTAATAATTAATTTTTTTTTATTTTAAAAGATGTGCATGAAAGCCGTTTTACTGGCAAATGCAGTTTAATAAGTAAAGACGAACTGTCGATCTAAATTTAGTGTCTGCCGTCAGATGAGATGTTAATAGGTTTATTGTCAGTGACATTATTCTAGTTATTTTCGTAACAGTTTATGAAATAAAAAGTCTCTTAACTCAGAAAAGCGAACTATCCTGGTCCTGCCAGATGTTATGCCGGGTTCGTTGCGCGCATAACTTTGCTTTGTTTTTATTTTATATATACAATATATATAGCACCGGTATCGATTAAGTACTGAGTTTTGGTACCCATCCCTAATCGCAACAGAAATATATTAATTGATATTCATAATTGGAATTTCTGTACTGTTTTACTGTAATATTGTAGCTATTTAAATATTTCACATTGATTAAAAGTGGACTAATAGTTTATTTTGAGTGCACCAGGTAAACGACCTGTTTTTGTAAACAAAAAAATCCTGTAACATTAGGTAACCTATCCCTACCAACTTTAAGATATAGAAGTTTTAAGGATTTGATGTGCCATCTTTGCATCTTAATTAAATAACTTGGTTTTATCACACGCTGAAGTTGCAATATATGACAAATACACCTTAATGATTGTGACTCTAAGCAGTTTCTGGTATAAACTCTGGTGTGAAACAAACCTTGCCAATGTTGGTATTGTCGAGGGCTGCATCAATCTCATCCAGTACAAAGAATGGAGCAGGCTTATAGCTGTAGATGAAAAGGCATTGTGTCAGGTACTGTCTTGTGAAGGATGTGATCTGACATGAGGGTAAATATGTGCTGTACGTACCTATGAATGGCAAACAGTAAGGCTAGAGCTGCCACAGTCTTTTCTCCTCCAGATAAGTTGTCCATGGGCCTGAAACGTTTGCCTGGGGCTACACAGTTATAGTTGATACCATCCAAATATGGCTCCTCTGGGTTCTCAGGCCCCAGAAATGCCTGGCAAAAACACAAACATACATGGTGTGAGTCCACCAGTGAAAAAAAATGACTTGCCTTAGCGTCTCTGAGATGATTAGGTTTGCAATTACTAAAAAGAAAAATACCTGAAAATGACTTCAATTTGTTTGATCTTTGCACTATGTGTACTGTGTAAGCATAACCTTAGCAACATGAAATAATAATACATAAAAAATATTAACAGAAGCCGCAGAACACGCCATAGCAGAAAGAAATACAAGTTTACTAAAGCACAAGATAACTTTATACACCGAGGTTGAGAGTATATAATTTCATAGGAAGTTATTCAGACCTACATATAGGTCCTGCCTTTTACCTGAGAGTTTCATATGCAGAGTAATGCGCTAAACAATCAGTTGAAGTTTCAACATGCTTCTTACGTTCAAAATGGGGATTTCATTAGATCATTTGACTGCATAAAAACTCCCACAATACACAGAACATGACATTTAAGATTTGGCAGCATGCATGAGTAGTAAAAGCCCTGTGAGCACAAAAAAGCTGCAGCAGATATTAATGAATAATTGTTTTTTTCTTTTATTTAAAATTCTAAATGCACTAATTCTAGTGCAGAGTCACAGCTTCACTTACATTTAAAATATAAAAAATCTGCAAAATGACAGCAAAACAGAACACTGTGTGCATGCTAAATTGTATTAATGCATACTAAGCATAATATATATATGAATAATTTAGTAGACAATATCATAAGATTATATAGAAAACAGGTGAAATTTAAAGAGGAGAAAATGTTGTTGGTTTAAAGCTGTGTAGTGGTTAAGTGCCTAAGCTATCTTTTTAAAGCTGCGATTGTTTGTTGATGTTTCATTAAGTACCTGGGCACTGCTGTTGCGGGACAGAGCTTTATAGATCTCATCAATGTTGGTGGCCACAGACTCAAAGCATGCGTTGAAACGGTCAAATCTCTCCTTCTTTATCTGTTCAAATGCCTGCTTGGCTTTCTTTGCTCTCTTCCTGGCAGCTTCAAACTCTATGATGTTCAAACAGACAAAACAGACAGAAAACGCACATTAGAAATGCTGCACAACACAGAAGAGGTGAGCAAAACAGACGGACTCTGCAAGGCTGAGGTTTTGTGTAATGGAGATTACTAAAGTCCTTGGAATGACATTAGGGTATAGGAGCATATGACATTGATGTACTTATTTTGTGAATTAACCCTTTAGTCCACACATACTAAAGGCAAGATTTTAAATCTATAAGATTTTATAGAAATCCTTTCATAAAAATGTATGTTGTGGGAGGGAGACATTATCACATCAGGCTGATGATTGTGAGCTAAAGCGTATGACAGGCTAACAGTAGATAGGTTACCACTCTATTGCTACTGCCCTGTAAATGTGCAGCTCGAGCACTGCCACTGTTTCTATATTCAAACATTTTTGCATTCTTAGAAATGGCAAACGGATGCATTTAAATTGCTGTGTTTTGTGCTCCATCACTGTAATTGCAATTTTCCTTTTAATTGGATTCATTTTACAGCATCAGCTCGGATTGACTGACCATCGCTGGTCTCCTGGAATTTGTCTCTAACGCTCTCTAGTTTCTCCATGGCTTTCATGTTGGGAGCACTGATCCTCTGCAGGATGCTCTGCTGCTCATTGAGTCTCTGTTGCAAAGTGTTCATCTCCCCCTTTATCTCCTCCTCTGACAGTGAGTCCTGTAAAGCATCAGTCACATCACAATCTCAGCGCATCGTGACACTCATTTTACAATCATCGTGTAAAAACAGCTGTGTAATGACAGTGTAAAGATGCAAGCACTGATGTACTTTTAGGTCCTCTGACAAGCTGCTGTAGTCAATCTCGATAAGAGCTTCCTTGGCTAGGACAGTGCTTGATGTCTTCTGACTGCTGCTGAGGCTCTCCTCAGCCTGAGAACTGCCCTACAACACAAACACAAGCAAAATGTTAGGTGGGCTTATAGAATTCATTAGTTCAAACTAATTTCAAGTATACACTTCACATCAAAATTCAGTTACACTTTATTTTACATTATGTGCACTTACATGTACCTAAGAAATTACAGGTAAAATAATATACTATAAAAAAGGTAACTAACATGGGGTAGAGTTAGATTTAAGGGTTAGTACCTAGTTATTGTGATCACTATAAGTACAAAGTATGCACTATGAACAGGACCGTAAAATAAAGTGCTACTTAAAGGCCATTAAATAAAAATAAATTAAGAATGTTGAGTTCAAATTTTACAACACTTACAATACAATAGTATTTACAACAAAAACATCAATTGATATTTATAATTAGAATTTCTGTACTGTTTTATTGTAATACAGTAGCTATTTTAAGTATGACCCACTCATTTCGTGATTTTGTTAGAAATAATAAGATTTATCGCGATTCTTTGTCATGTTGGTTTTAATATTTAGTAATTTAACTATTTTAAAATGTAAATCCTTTTAACGTAACAAAATATAAAAAAAGAATGGTGACCATTTAAGCCAAAGTGGGTCAACAAAGATAGACATTACAAAGGCATATTATATACAAAAAAACAGAGTTTTATGTTCAGGTACAGTAGGTATATATCTAGCAGGTGCATCAGAGAAATTGAATGAATAAATACATATATAGATTTATTCCAATTAATATAGATATTTTTTTCAGTAAAGAGTTTTTTTTTAATACTAAAGAATTCGATCTTCTGTTTGTTGATTCTGTCATATTATTTTATATTTGTATCATTTACTCACTCAAAATTAATTTTAAACCTGAATGATTTTCTTCTGCCGAACATAAATGCTAATATAAAAGAAATTTTTTTTTGACGAATGTGGAAAACCAAACAGGTTTTGAAGAATGTGGAAAACCCCATTATCAAATTCAAATTCAGCGACTGTTTGGTTACAGGATACTTCAAAATGTTTTCTTTTGTGTTCAGCACATCAATGTAGTTAATACAGGTTTGGGACAGCATGTGAGTGTCTGTCCCTTTAAGACCTCCATTTAGTATAGAGGCACGCATCTCTCAGCTGTTTAATTTAGACAGAACCAATTGAGTCTATAAGTAAACCTTGTGTGTTCTGACAGAATTAGCTTGAAGGATAACTTGAGTAATGGCATTGTTTAGACGGGGTTTTTAGCTTGTCATGGCTCAGAAAAAGCACACGTCAGAACAGTACATGAATGAAATGTTCAACTGGCAAAGCTTTAAAACACACACAATTAATGTACTTTTGTGATTGCGAATAAATGCAGTGTCCCATGAGTAACTCTACCGCTGAGTTAACTCAATGGATGCGGCGTTGTACAGTACATACAGACGTTGGAGCCAGAACTGTAACTAAAAGAATGTGCGCTGTAGCACAATACTACAATATTTTGGCCCGGTTTCACAAACGGGAGCTAGCTTAAGCCAGGACAAGGCATTAGTTAAATTAAGATATTTAATAGAAGTAAATTACACATCGTGCATCTTAACACAGAACAATGACATGTTTTAAGATATTTTCATCTGAGACAGCTCAAACATGCAATTTAGTCTGGGACACACCCCTAAGTGCTACTCAAAATTCTTAAGAACATAAAAACACAAATTGATCAAGTGTCTAAACTTCTGATTGCTATTTCTTATTTTATAATGGATTAGCCTGGCACACACCTCTTCCTGGCTAATGTCATCCATAGTTCCTGATCGGAGGGGAAGTCTGATGTCCTGCATCTTACAAGCCTGCAGAAGATTGTGTCTGTCACTGCGTTTTTGCTCCAGCTTGGTCTCAATGGCCGTCACCTCCTTTTGGAGTTGTGTCAGCTCCCTAAAAAACACAAATGTTTTTCCTTACATCATCTTGAAATCATCTATGCATGTTTGTAAGGTTGTTTCTTTGTGGTTGGCACCATTCCATTACATGGCTATTTTCAACTACATCATGTTTTTATCATTTATTTTTGCTAAGAACTACAAAACCATATTTAGCTTAACTTTAAAAATCTCTTTAAAAGAGTTAGCGGAATAAAAAAAGATCTCAATGCATTAAAACCAGCACAATCTAATAAAATATTCTTAATGAATCATCAATGCGGGTCTAGAATAAAACTGTGAAAGAACTCACTTGTTGGCACCCCCCAGTTTCTTGCGGATCTCCTCCATTTCATGATTTTTATCATTAACCTCAGATTTCTTGGCTAGGTGCTGGTTTTTCAGATCCTGTAGCTGTGCCATGGTTTCATCAATGATCTTCATGTTCCTTTGCTCTTCCTGTTGGGAAATATCAATAAGCATTATTTCCAGGAATTAAATTTAGTATCATTATGCAAGTCTCTGAATGTTCTCTACCTTCTTGAGTCTCTCTATCTCACTCTCATCTTTCTTGACCGTCTGTTCCCACATGATCACCTTCTCCTGATCTTCCTTCAGTTGATTCTTCTCATAGTCCAGCTGGATAGCCAGACGTGTCTTCTGAGTCTCAAACTCCAGGCTAACAGAGATTGAGAAAATAAACAGAAAATACATTCACTTTTTGCATCCGAGGGAGAACTACAACTGTTAAATACCGCCCATTAATTCTAACGGATGTAAATTTAAAAAAATAAAATAATAAAATAATAATAAAAAATTTATTTAAAAAAAATTAATAAGAGATGCACCAATACCACTTTCCCCCATGTCACTGTTCTTTTTTATTAATTTTTTTTTTGCTCTATGGTACATCATTTAATAGGATTACAGCTGCTCTCCCTCTTGTTAGGTACCTTTTGCATTGGTTTACTCAATTGTTTTTGACTCATCCGACTGAACTACAAACTTTCCAGTGATGTGTGTGAGCGAAATGAGTGAAGGTACATTCACTCGACGAGCTCCTTAATCTCCAATAATTCCATTCTGCTGCCTGATGTTTTGTTGTCAGTGTTTCAATATCAGGCCCAATAACGATATGGTATCAGTGCATCCCAATTAGAATAAAACACTTGGCTACATTATAGTGATTATAGTGAATTCGGGTGGAAAATGTGCAAAAACTAATATTTTTGGAATGCAAAATGTTTTTCTTTTTTGCTTTGTTTTTCTACAAAGATCAATGCTTTTTCAATGATCTCACCGTTTCTTTGCGATCTCATTCTGCCTCTTGACCTTTTCTTCTTCAAATTCACGAATGTTACGGACTCCAATCTCTTTACAGAACTCTACAAACACCTCATCCTCAACCTGGAATGAAAGACAAACACCAACGAGACTGAAGATACATGATAACTTAACTATGGGAAAGTAGTTTTTAGATAACTGTACTGTGTCCTACCAGGTTCATGCGGTCTTTCAGGTCTTTCATATCTCTCTCCCGTGACTGGATGATTCTCTTAATGTCATTAATGCGTGGAGCAAAGTTAGCAAGTTCACTCTCCAGCTTTGACTTTTCCTGAAATCACCCCAATAACAATATTTGTGACAAATATTTCTACTGAAGTAAGTCACTTCGAATGAGAAAGGAAAACAAGCAAAAAATATATTTCTAGCTCAAGATTTTCACAAAATAATGTTTTTTTGGTTACTGAACATCTTACACTTATAAAAGCAACAAGCAGCATTTTTCTGGCAGCAGGAACAGCACAAGTTGAATAAGTGGTGGGTACCTGCATGTTAAGGGACAGGTGTCTGGTCTTGGTTTGCTCCAGATCACTCTGAGAGTATTTGAGTCTCATCTGCAAACCATGAGCTTGAGACTGCACCTGACGTAGCTCTGCCTCCTTTCTCTTTGCCTTCATTTGCTCCTAATATTCACACAAAAACACTCAATCCAATCAGTCAAAGGCAAATCTCTTTGCCCACATCACAATAAACACCCTTCAGACTCAGAATGACTTACTTTGAGCTCATCTGTCAGCTTCTCCTTTCTGTCTTTCAGTTTATCAACCGCTTTCTCATCCCAGCGCCGAGCTTTGGCCTTCAGGTCACTGGCACCTCCGGAAATCACTCCAGACTTCTGGAATAATGTCCCATCTAGAGCCACAGTCTACAAAACAACAACACATGGTGCAGAACCAATAAACTACCAAATATTAACAAAACACAAAATATTAAACCCATTCCCATCAAAAGTGAGCAATGACTAAGAAATCATCATAATAATGTTTTGGGGTTTCAACAGTTGATCTGGTGTTATAGGACTTGGATGGCTCGTCTATGGACTCCTTGTAGTCCAGTCACCACCAATCTAATGCATAATAAACTCTATTCAATAGCTGGATTTTTTGTAATGTGATTTTTGTCCTTTGTACCTTGTGTCTGTATGGTCCTCCAAAAGCAATCCTGCGAGCATCCTCCACATTTTCACAGACCAAGGCATTTCCACAGGCGTATTGCAGGGCTTTCTTAATCTGTGGAGGCTCGTATCGAATTACATCAATCACCAATTTAGCACCACGCAGCTCACGCAGTTTCTCATCTGTGGGCTTGACCTGTTGAGGACATCAAAATACATGAGCCAACTTGATCAAGCACAATACACTGAGTGAAATAAAAACCCAGTGACACCACCTCCAGGTAGTCCAGGGGTAGGAAGGTCTCAGGTTCCCCACGCTGCTCTTTTATGTACTGGATACAGTCACGACCCGTCTTCTCAGAGTCCACAATGATGGCATCCATGTTTTTGCCCAGAACTTTAGTAACAGCAATCTGAAATTTCTTCTGTGTGGGTTGGCACAGGTCAATCAGTCTCCCGTACTGGAAAATGAGATGACTACATGTGAGCATACAGCTATGACACATAACGTGCAATGACACTGTGAAGAATAAATAATCTCTTCTCACAACTGATCCAGGATACAGCCTCTTGATACTCTCCAGAATCTCAGCCTTACGCTGCTGTCTGCTGTTCTCTTGTCTGTCGATACGAGCATCACCCAGCTGCTCCATGACCTGCAAGAAATTGAGCAAATTATGGCTTTTTTACATTGAATCATCTTTCATTCTTTTCTATAAAAGCTATTATACACCTGTTACAGTTACATATTAGATTGATTTCTGAAAGGTCTGAAAGTGACACTGAAGACTGGAGTAATGATGCTTTGTATCGCAGGAATAACTTACATTTTAAAATATATTCACACAGAAAAGAGTTATTTTGATTTGAAATAATATTTCACAATATTACAGTTTTTTTCTGGCTTTTTAATCTAATAAATGCAGTCTTGATGAGCAGAAGAAACAACATTAAAAAACATAAAATATCTTACTGACCCCAAATTTTTGAACGGTTGTGTATATATGTATATATGCTCTTTTCCAAAAATCTATAAACGCAATTTTTTTTTTTTTAATTAGTTTGTCATGCCATTTTGCTGTGTATTGAAATTATTCACTGGTCAATTAATGTTTCATGCCAAACCACTATATTTTGTTGTTTAAAATGTACTGTAAGATGCAGTTTCTTTCCAAACCGCTATAAATGCTGAACCAGTATTTAGCCTTAATGAGATCAGAATTTGTTTTCGCAATCCAATTAGTTTGCATTCCAACATGGCAACGCTTGAAGCGTCAGTTTGTGCTCAGTCTTCAAAATGAGTGCTTTAAACTCTATTAACACTTTTGATGGCCTGGATGAGCAAGTGAGACCTACACGTGGGGATAGAAAACACACAAAAAAAATAAAGAAGGTTCCTCACTCAGGTGGCGCGTTAATACCCACTGTGGGATGTCAACACAAGGCTGGTGTGACCGGTTTCTGTCAGGCTGAGAACCTGTCACCGGATGACCTGATAATAAATCGCACATTTATAGCGATAGCACAGGTTTAACGTTTACATTATTATACGTGTAAATTGTTTTAGTATCTATAGATTTTATTTTAGGCAAGTCGTGATTATTTAAGAAGGCTATATTGATAAGTCCAGTATTGATTTTAAGGGCTGAGCCCCGAATGTGAGTCCCTAATGTCATATGTTGCATGCTTGCTTTTTTTTTTTTTTCTAAACCAATTCAAAAGAAAAATAAAAGGATGGATTTGTAGCATTGGAAAAAAAAAACAAAAAAACTTTAAAATTGTAATCTGCAATATTGCTGCTTAATTTAACAATCATTGTTTAACATGTTCAGACTGAGCCAATAGACCATTTTAACAGGATTAACTGAACATTAACTAAATGTATGGGTCTAGGTCAGGGATGGGCAACTTTGATAGAGACGAGGGACAGTATTTTTTTCTCCTTTTATACCAAGGTGCCAGATTAGTAATCCACGTCATTACACCTTTAACACTAACAATTAACAATTTAACTGAAGACGTTTGAAGGACCTGCACAAACCCCAAAGTTCAATGCAAATATTTCTGTCATGCATTTGGCAAAATGCTTTTGTTGACTAATGCACATCACCTCTGAAAGTTGAGCCAACTCAACTCAACCCAACTGGTGTGATGGCAAATAAAATACAGATTTCAAACAACCCAAACATATGGGTATCCCCATGAACTTGGTAAAAAGATAATCTGTTTGATCTTTTATTGGAAAATATTGTTTTCATGGTAAGTTTTTCACAGTTTTGATGTGAAACAGTTTTGGGTGTTCAGCCCCCGACTTGAGTCCAAGTGGCCCACTACTCCCCACTCCGGATCCACAGCCATCTTGAAGCTTTCTCTGCAGCTTCTATAATGTTCTTGATGGCTCTCCTTGAGATCTGACCTTTTATTCCAAGATGTTTGAGGGTTTGGTGGGATGATTGACCAGCAAAACCCCGGCACCCCACTTCCACTGGTTCACTACAGGCTTTCCAACCTTTGCTCCTGTACCTCATCACCAGCTGGGCGTATTTGGCCCTCTTGCGCTCATTTGCCTCCTCAATTCGGTCTCCCCAGGGGACAGAAAGCTCTAGTAGAACCACTTACTTTATTATATTACTATATTTAAGGTGCTAAATTGATTGAATAATTCATACTTATTATTGTATTTGGTCACAATCCATAGTTTCCCAGCTCTGCATTGAGCTTAAACTAGCAGAAACTGCACCACTCAACTCAAACAGAGCAAGTCACATATAATGCAGTATTTAAATGCTTGTATTTCTAAATTCTTACCTGGTTCAGCTCCATGTTAATCTCATCTATTCTTCGTTTGGCCTGTTCCACTTCTTCTGTGAGCTCCTCCTCCATCCTCTTCTGCTCATCCAGAGACTGTCTGGAAGTGGAAGGAGAAAAGGAGTAATGAAGCGCACAGAAACAGCTCTTGACCAAACCAGATGTGACTGTGTGAAGTATTTGTACCTGCTGGTTGTGATATAGTCCTCCAGCTTCTCAATGCGCTTCTGGTTCTCCTCAATCTCTCTAATCTTCTGCTTGATCTTGGCCTATAGATAACAACAATCACAACAAATTAAGCAGCTCTGTTTGTTTATTTCCACTGTATAAGTTAAGCCTACAGAAACTCTTTGTACCTCTGTTTCTATTTTCTTCCTCTCCTCCAGGTCCAGACGATCCTGGTCAGCTTTTTGGTCTCTGTTGAATTTCTCTAGCTCCTGAGCCAGTGTAGCAGCTCGCTTACTCGCCTCCTCCTTCAAACGGTGATATGCCTTAACCTAAAACCCAAAGACAACAGTAATATTACAAAATTAGTATTGTAAATGTTGCTGTCTAATGATTAAAATATATTTTTCAGATTGCATTATGTATGTGTACTGTGTATATTTATTATGTGTATCAGTGATGCGCCGGTCAATGTGTAAACAACCCGACCGATGTTTTCAACTAACCCGCCCGCAACTCAGACTGCAAAAAAAAAAAAAAAAGAAAAGAAAAAGAAAACATTGTACCCGACCCGCA
>JAUMHP010000080.1:321602-336719 GCA_032361065.1 Enteromius trimaculatus | reverse complement strand
TGTGAACGCTTTTATTGCTATGGTTAGTTATTGCTGTTGTCCTCCCTGGTGAATGAATGCCCATTTACACTGCTATCACGTGGCTATGTACCTTGAAGTACACTACAAAAATGCTATGGACTTTTGGATTTGTTTTGTTTGTAGATTCCGAAGTGATAAACAGAGGCATCAGTCATGGCCAATAGCACTCAGGAGAGAGGAGCTGTCATTTTCAGCCTGTTTTGTGCATTGTAGAACAAATTAATTAGTTATATAGGTGTGTCTAAGTATTGTATATGATATATCACATATTTCTATACTTATAAGTAAAATAATTAATTAATCTATGTTCTATCCTAAATATATGTCTGACATTTATAATAAACAAAACGGCTTGAAAATCGTTTGAAAATTAAGGTGATTTTAATCGTTGATAGTTCTCTGCCAGTGTTAACTAATGCAGAGTAGACGCGGCTTCCCCGACACAAGATGGTGTTGACGCATCGTTCCTATGGACAGCAGCATCAGAGGTGACATCTAGTTAGTATCTGTGGCAGTTCCCTGATGCGCAAAAATTATATACATTATTAGCAGGTTAGTGGGTGTGGGCGGGAGTGGATACTGCGTTGCGGGAAGAAAGTGAAAAAAATATATAGGAAGCTCAACTGAATATCATAACAATTTTGTGATTGGCTGTTAGTGTGGGGCCAGGGTGGACCAAGCTTCTGACGTGGAGGAGTGAATTGTTAAATAAAGCCATTATTTTTGTTTCCTATGTTCACAAAAAGTATTCTCGAAGCTTTATAACATTACAGTTGAGCGCCTGTCCACTCCAACAGAAATGCTGAAAAGCTAGTTCCGTTCCCAGCATAAACGGTCCCATAATAAAATAAATAAATAAAATAAATATTTTATTTAGGCTAAGAACCAACATTCAAAAAGCACTGTTGTATATTTATTCCTGTGATGCAAAGCTTAATTTCCAGTCTTTAGTGTCACATGACCCTTCAGAAATCATTCTAATATGCTGATTTATTATCAGCGCTGGGAACTGTTGCTGCTTAATATTTTTTGGAACTTGTCGTATTTCCTTTAGGATTCTTGAATGAATGATCCTCTGCTGTTATCAAGCGGCCATAAAGGAAATATGGAATCCATTTTAATAACTAAATTAAATAATTAAATAAACCTTTTTTTCTAATGCATATATGTTAGAAAGGATGCACTGTGATTCAAATGCCAATGCACACTTTAAAAAAGATGAGAAATTAACCACTAATTACAGATTATTTCCAAATATCCTTAGTTAATCCCTTTGTAAACTAATCTTTTACTCGTTCAAACATCAAAAGGTGCGGAGAAACGTGTGGAAGCGCACTCCAGTTTACCTTGAATGCGGTATTGTTTTAGGCTCATGATCAGGGTTGGGCGCTTCTACACCCTTGTTAATAAGCTGTCATTTTCCACTGATTTTAGGAATACATTTTGGGTAGGGTTAGGTTTAAGGGTAAGGATTGGGATAAGTTTATATTTTTGGACTGTAATGTTGATCCAGGATCATGTCTTACTTGGCAAAATCACAGTGACCGATAGCACACGTACATCTAGGAGACATCTATTCGACGTCTGCATGTATATCTGCAAGATGTATTATTTAGGTTGTTTGCTCATCTGCAATATGTCTACTGGACATTTCCTTTTCCTTGTCAAGTATACGTCTATTAGATGTCTTTTTAAAGATGTTTATGATTTAGAATGTATGTAAAACTGACATCTAAAAGACGTCTGCCAGACTTTTGTAGACAGCAAATGCTTTCCAGATAAAGAGATCTTTAACAGACATCTTGCAGACGTACGTGTGTTATCTGGGAGTGGTTTCCATATTTTTTTCCATCTATGTGCATAGGTTTTGTATAAATGATCTTAGGCACAATATGTAAGATTTTTGTAATAAAATATCCAAAAACCACAATCACATTTCTATATATTTTATGCAATTGTGTACTTCCATTATCTCAAAAGTTTCCAGATTCCAGATTTAAATAACGAATCGTTCCTGTTCATTGTCGCCTATCAATGACGCAATATCCGCACTATACTCAAATATGAATACTATGGCAACAAACTTGGACAAATGTGAAAGTGGTAGTTATTTATTGTGCAAGTGCACAATAAAATAAAAGTAGAATGAATTTTGGTGTGGAGTTTCTGAAATGGAGAGAGCTTCGCGAAAACATTGGACTGGACTGCTCAAAATAGCATGCTAGCAAGCCACTAGAAACTAGCAGCCAGGCAACAGACAAGTGACCGATCCTGATTTGCAGCGTCACGCACACGTGGTTTATAGAACTGTTTATAATCCTGTCGCACCGTACCAGGCTCACATGGAAATGCATCTGGAACGTGCCTGACAGTTCTTTGAACTGTTCGGCCCGATAGTGGAAAAGCGGATGTACCTCATCCGTGAGCATGATTTGTAAAAATGACATCTCCCAATATTCCGTGCACCGTCATTGTGTCATCGAGCTTTGCCTCTGTTATTGTTTTGAAAATATGACTTTTAGTGGCGAAAATGTACATATTGTGCCTTTAAGGTAAAAGAGCGTTATTTATTTTTATGCTTAATAAGAGACCAGGGGTCCGTTCTTAATACGTCGCTTGATACATCCGAGATGAATTGAGACATCTAAGATGAGTTCATCGTGCTAATTACAATGTGGCTAATTTGGTTCTTCAACCACACCTGTTGTTGATGATTAGTATAGCTGGATTGAGTTGTCTAGGATTATTGCACATCTGTGTGTTGGTTTAAAAGGCGATATGTATTGATAGTAGAAACGCTGATCATAACCCTTTTGATTGGTTGACGAAAGGGCAAAAGAGCGAGCTTAATTTTTTTCTCAAGCGGAGCAAGAGCTATTATTAGAGGGTTGTGGAGAATTACTATGACGGCGTTTAGTGCCACCAAAAAAAAAATATATATATATATATATATATATATATATATATCTAAAACTATGTATTTGCTCAAATATTGATTTTAGATAATTTTGTGTATAGGTTTTAACAGAAAACTCTTTTTAAACGCTATTGTAGGAGAACTCTTAGTGTTAATTTAAAATGTTTTGTGAATACGGACCCTAATGTTAATAAACCTACAGTATTTATTTGCTAGATGTTCCCCCAGCAGAAACTTTTAAAAATGTCTTGCTTTTTCAACTTTTTTGAGACCTGTAGCTGGTATTAAATTTGAAATGAGCTGATTTAGTGGATAAAATAGTGGAAAAAAGTAGTGTAAAATTGATCAGTTTAAATATTTGTTATGTTCTCTATGGTCTATTGTGAATAAAATATTGGCTCTTGTGATTTGAAAGTATTTTATTTTGCAACGTCCCAAAATTTCTGGAATTTGAGTTATAAGAGATCAAATTTAAGATGGTTTCTGTGTAACATTTTATAAACAAGGCCCAAGATCTTGGTTATTATAGGCCTAATAATGATAATAATAGTAATGTTATAGATTGTAAGCAGAAATATGGTTTGGATTTGTCATAGCATCTGTGAAGAAATTTTGTGAAAAATAAAAAATAAAAAAACACCAACCCCCCTTAGCAACTTTTCCTATTCAACTATTATTTTCATTTCTCAGGTTATATCCAAGCATGCCGTGCCTTAATGATCACATCTATTGTCTTGGGTACGTTTGGACTAGTAGCTACTCTAGTGGGTATGCAGTGCTCCAAGATAGGAGGGGAGAATTACATAATGAAGGGTCGGATCGCTGGGACTGGAGGTGTATTCTTCATACTTCAAGGTAAGAACATCACCAAATGGCTAATTTAAAGATCATTACTGTCTTTGTACCTGTAATATATGGAAGGTTGGTGTTAGTTGTCATACTTTTTTCTCTCGGCATAGTACACTGCGCAGAGCACACAGAACCAGTAATGAAATGAGGCAACTGTTTCGAAGGGGTCTGAGACCTATATGCAAGGCTTGGTCAAAACGGGCAGGGTTAAACAACGGCAACCAAGAATGGTAAAGGCAGTCCAAAGGGGCAAAACAGGGCAATAGTTATTCAGATTCACGCATTGCTATAGTTATTCAGATTGATTACAATTAGTATAATCACAAATACCATGGTGAATAGGCATGGGATAAAAAAAATGGATGCAACGCTATTCTCTCTTCAACGATTCTGAATCAGTGAATATTTCATATGTTTTTCCCGCATATGACACATGTGCTCACTCGAGACGCACCGGGTTTCATTGCACAGAATTTGCACTGAGACATGGGCACATTGCTTGACAGTGTGTGCTTCCATCCGTCGCATTTTACTTTAGATATGTTTTTTATATACACTTTGGAATGCATTGGTATTAGATGCACGAAACCTGCGCGCTGACATACTTTGTCTCTGACAGTCACATGCGCTTTGTATTGGTTTGTCCTGAAGCGGTTGATTGCAGCTGCCACTGTCTAAGATCTCATGAGTAATACTTAAGCAGCAATAAAGCGGAAAAAAAAGAAGAAAAATCCAACTATTAAAAGTCAAGACTATTTCTGTAAACTTTCGTATAGGCCTACTCAAAGAGCACTTTTTAAAATAAGTAATAGTTTTAAAAGAGTAGCCAGTTTATATAATGATAAAAAAAATAATAATTTTGCACAAAATAAATTTGATTTAAAATGTAGCCATGTGTAGTAATACTGAATGATACTATGATATTCTCCTGGTTTCACAGACAAGGCTTAAGATAGTCACAGACTAAAATGCATGTTTGAACAGCTTCAACTGAAAATATATTGCTCTGACATATCTTAACATTTTGTTAAAGATGCATTAATATCCTAATTTAACTAAAGCCTAGTCCTGGCTTACGCTAAGCCATTTTTACTCTAGTCCTGAAGTTACTCTAGTCTTCCTTCAGGAAATCAGCCTATTAAAATCTGGACTACACTAAGTCTGAGACTATTTAAAACCATGATTTTTAATCTGGTTTAACTGGGCATTTTGTTCTAGGACCAGGCTTAATCTCTGTCTGGGAAACTGCCCCTATATTTCATGTAGTGTTAGGCACTGGGGACATACAATGCAAACAAATGCTATATTTTCAATGTTTAGGTAGTTTTTAACCCTAACCCAGGTATTGACTCATTAATAGCCTTTTTTCACTTAAATTCAATGCTAATACACCCTTAAAGGTGTTGCAGGATTTGAGCTCTATTTAATTTTTATCTCAAACCGTATGCATAACCCCTCAATAGTATTGCTGTCTGCCCTCTGAATACACTGGGAAAAAACCCAATCTCGAAAGACAACACAGCCTCTGTGTTGTCTTTCGAGACCAGGGGCCTGTTCCATAAACCAAGATGAGAGTATAAGCCAGGCTTATTTCAGTTAGTCTGACTTATTGCCAATTAATTTTGTATTAAAATAAGTCAGACTATCTGCCATAAGCCTGGCTTATTTGGTAAACTTGTTTTATGGAACAGGTCCCGAGTTTTTTCCCAGTGTATTCAGAGGGCAGACAGCAAGACGACTGAGGGGTTATGCATACGGTTTGAGATAAAAATAAAATCGAGCTAAAATCCTGCAACATCGCACAGAGCACCTTTAATACATGCAGCGCTGATGTTGGTAACATTAACATTTTTTAAACAAAGTAGAACACATTTGCACTGTTTAATGTGACATGAGCTAACAGGTCATTAGATTTAAATCACCATGTGTAGCGTGATTTCTTGTAAGGCTTTTTTCCTTAGATCAGATGGTCAGAATATTCCAAGATGTAGACTAGAATCTGTGACTTATCCACACCAGACTGACTGACAGCCACACATGAAAACATTAGATTCAACAGAGATGGTGACAAAGGCAAAACCTATGGAATGCAGCATTAATTATTGTTTATTTATAATACATTAACGTATACATTAATGTAACATTTTAGTATTTGTAGATAGCCAAGATTAGTAAATACTGCGCAAAGTTATGATACATTGCATTAAATAATGCTAATGAACTGAAACTTGTATTCATAACATAAATATCTTTAAAAAGGCCTATGATAGATTGTCTAAAAGGAGAAGCATATGTGATTAAACCTTTTGTAATTTGTCTTAAAAAAAAATAAAAAAAAATAAAATAAATTAATGTTCATGTTTCAGGTCTGTGCACAATGATTGCAGTGTCTTGGTATGCTGTCAATATCACACAGGAATTCTTTGACCCACTTTATCTGGGAATAAAGTAAGTGGAATAAGACATTTCTTTCTTAGTAAGTAGAACTATGAATATTAAGCCCAAAGAGTTGGAACACTGTTTCAAACAAAATTGGCCAATCATAAAATTCCAGCAGTCTTGAAATGCCGATGTAATGTAAGATGTGTGTGTTCGATGTCTTTAGGTATGAAATTGGAGAAGGGCTGTACATTGGTTGGAGTTCAGCCACAATGGCTTTATGTGGAGGCAGCTGCTTACTGTGTTCCTGTGGATTGCGCAGTCCAGAGAAAAAAAAGTGGGTTTAGCATGCAACACATGCCCTGTTAAAATGACACTTCATTCACTAACCATTTTAGTATCTCTATATTAGTAACCTGGTGACATCACTTGTTTGTTTGTTTTTTCCATTTTGCTCAGGTTACATCTTGAGAACTTTAGATCATACTGCTACCATCCTCAATCCAGCCATACTGTTCAGACTGCCTCTGCAACATCCAATATCCCTTCCAGCCAATATGGGCTCAATACATACGTGTAAGAAATTAATTGAATACCTGGGAATCAAGAAAGTGAAGTTTCAGACAAAACAGAATACACAATGCAAGACCCAATGTAATATGGTCAGTGTCTGCAAGGAAGCAGAACTGACACATTTCTAATGTAAATATTCTAAGGGTTTACTGGACAATTGACAAATGTAAATAGATTATAATGTTTTTCTATGATTAAGAAGTATTTGCATGCAGTAAATAGTTGTGTAGTTTAATTAATTAATTGAATGCAAGAAGAGACTGTTAAACAAAAACACTAAAACTGGTACGAGAAACTATTGATTTTCTGATGCATCTTTTTCAGTATTTTACTTTCTCAATTTCAGTAAATTTTGGATATATAATATCTTTAAAGATACCCCCGTATCTTTTAAGATATTAATCTTTAAAGATATTATATATCAGTCAGTTGTGTCTTGACAGGATGTTAATTTTAGTTATTTCCCGTAACCGACAACTGACGCTCGTTCACCGATTATTAGCCGTTAACTGATAATATTATTTTAAATTAGAATTGAATTCAAATCATTCAAAGCATAAGCCCCTGTGACCCGTCAAAAATAGTAGTATTTGTTTTCTGCGGATTCATTGTAACTTGTATGCGAAAAACTAGCAAACAGAAGATCTATTTCATATCCTGCAGCACTTTTGTGACCACAGAAAAAAGCATTATGAAAGATAAATAGGCCTGTGCGAGAAACATATATCTATTTTACCAAAATAATAAGCTCTTCTTAACGCCAACTCTTTTATTTAATTCCTTTCCCCTCCCGCTTCATAATAAAGGTCCTCACAACAATATCCAACAACACAAAATAAATACGGCTGAATTAACACTGAATATTCAAATATAACATCAGTACATTTTTGTCCAATCGAGGAGCGAGTTCTTTCATCAAACCTTCATTAACTGACAGCTTATAAATTTGGGCGGAGAGTGGAGCATGTGAATCGCGCACAGAACACAAAACTGACGGGATCTAATACAACTTTCAGATGACACGCAGCTAATTTCTCCATCACTATATGTTACCCAAAACACACGTAACACACGGTAGATGCACGTTTGTGCAGCAGAGCGGCTCTCTTTAGTGGTGTATGACGTGACAGACACTGGTTCACACAGCGCGTGTGTTTTCCGAGAATGCGGTCCTGAAATTGCACAGGTGAGTTCCGTTACAAAATACCTGTATTAGGACTCAACTGTATTCTGCTACTGTGTGAATGTGGCCAATAAAATGCGACTTTTCTTTTTCTTAAACACATTTTTGTTTGTGGCGTATTTTAACTACGCAGCAAACCTTTTAAAAATAATTAGGTAAAATACTGAAATAAATAAATAAAATGACTTAAGCCGTTTAACTGATTGTATTAATCGGTCAAAATTCATATCGGTCGGTTAACGGTTAAAATTAACATCCCTACTTGACAGGATAAAGCATCTGATGTGTTAAAATAGAGCTCTGCATTATAATGTGTGAATACAGCCTATTAGACCTGCCTCTGTCTGTGATGTCATCATTAACCAAACAACAAAAATGTTTATATGACTAATATGGTGAATGTAAATAAAATGCAGATATAAATTTGATATTCATAGTCAGTAAACGTATTAATAAATAGACCAGACCGCTTTGGAGTCAGATAATGATTCCCACAAATGGAATCACATCTGACTGTGACTGTGATTCCCACCACGTACTAAAATGTTTTCTCTTTTCATTTTACATGAATGTGTGTTAGACCAGGATATTATTTAGATTACTCCTCCTTTAGATTAGTTAACATCATATAAAAGATTAATAAAAAAAAAAATTACAAATTTCCTTTGAATTTGTTTTATTTTTTTTTTTAAATAAGGAGCATTTGCCTATTTAAATAATGTACGGTACTGATACATAAGAATGTGTTTAGCACCCTAATTTACTTAATTTCAGCTCTGAGGTTAAGAGGGAAAATTAGTGGTGCAATAAAACATTAGGAAAGATCTGTCTCTTATTGGAAAATAACACTGTCAATATTTACAAACAATGTGCTCACAAACAAAAAAAAAATTTAATGTCATGTTGTTATGATTCTTGTTTCAACAATCAACATAGAGGAGTAATCCACTGTGTATGGAATTGGAAGTCCCTACAAATTAGGACAATAGATCCAGCTCTAATGGATCTTCATTGCCATCTCTATATTTGCAGACAAAATGTGTGTGTAAACTGTTTTCTCTGTGGTCCATATGGTGATCCAGAAGTCACTGAAGTTGTCAGAGTCCATGGGTAGTGGTCTGAAGACTTTCAGATTCAACTTCTATAGAAACAACATGATGACCAGGAATCATCGCCAGTCCCAACACTCTGGGCTCGCCTTGTGAAAAAGAATCTGCAAATTTCGATAAGACAAATCAAGAGCTGTAGACCCCAAACTTATTTGCATTTTTTGATGTTACTGTTATTATATAATTAATGCACTTTACATATCACAAAATAAATCTTTTCTGTAAATGTATTCACCTGCAAGCCTTTTGAAATTCAAAAAAGGCAGCTATAGGCAGATATAATTGTCTGTTTATTCAGTATGGTACATCCTCTTTTTTTCTGATATTTAATGGCCAGGATTTCTACATTTCCTAATATATGTTTTCTTGTTGAGAGCACGTCCTGTAAAGAGCACGTCTCAACAGTCCTCAAACATTGTACGTACATGTATCTGCATTGTTTTAACCTTTCCCTGCATGTCCTATACCTTCTTTCACGCTATGATTGTGCGATTATGTACGATGCCTGCAACCTGTTTTTCAAAATACTTTTCAATTATTATATTTAGCAAGCCTAAAAACAACAAGAAAATTAAGCCAAAAACCCTGACATTTTTGCAAATTTTGAAGTCCCGAACACCACACATCTGGGAAAAGGAGGATGTTTGCTCTCCCTATATATGATGATATAATGAGGTCTTAAAAAGTGAAATGACTGGTCTGTGCAAAAAGACTGAACAGTGAACAAAGACAGTCATTTACATCTTGAATTTACTGAATGAAGTTATTGAAAAGTACATTTTAATACATGGGTAAACTACCCTTAAATATAAAATACTAGGGATGTAATGGTATTGTAAATACCTCCATAGCAAATTATTTCAATACTACAGTGGTCACATGACTCGATAAAACGATAGGCGAATGGAATGAACGGGAGGTAGCGGGAACTACAATTCCCATCAGCCCAGGCATGGCCATTATTCTTATCCTTTTAATATAGATTAAAGTAGAATTAAGGTAGAGCTAGCTCAGTAGGCCTTATAATGGGGTGCATTTCAGTCACTATTTCATATTCATTCCGTTTTTTCTGACAACAGAAACCATTAAATATATCAGTGAAAGCAGTTATATCGAGAATTAGGGTGCATTGAATAACATTGTGTGAACCCAGAGAAGCAAGTTAATATGACGCACTGACGTAATGGATATGCAAACTGACGCATGACGTCATCTAGCGACAGGTTTTAAATCGGATGTTTGGAAGGTTTAATCACTTTTTGTTATTAAAATTGAAAAATTTAAGTTCCTGTTTCAGAGTTTACAGATAGATGGCTAATTTGTATGCCAACAAGCACGACTAATAACAGACAATAACGTGACAACTAAAAGTACATAAATATTGATAAATCAGTGACTGATTGTCTAAGGTGCGCTGGGTACCTGTGGATTTGAGAAACTCTTGTGCAGATCCCAGGATGACGTTGCAGTCTCTGTCTGTGCACAGGAAGAGCCCCACCAGCGTTCTCCCGTCAGTCATCCGGATCCTCATGCTCTTATTAAGGAGGTTCTCCAGTTTACACCGAGCTAGCGAATAAGCAGACATGTCCACCTAAGACACAACATATGTTTAATATTGACCACAGAGATCTGTATACATGTATCCCTTTCAATCGCAATCGTATATCATAATGGTTTGATCGCAGAAATAATGGAATGTAAAAAATATCCCAATGAAGCACTGACATAAATTCATCATAGTGCTTACTAGCATTAAGCTAATATTTGACTGGCCTCTTATGTCACACCCTATTCAGACCTCAGTTTGCATTTCCGTGCCGTTCTCCTCACTTTCTGTTGCCATTTGAGCCTTCGTTACGTTAAAGTCTGTATATAAATGCAAACGTCAAACGGAAACGCGAGGCAAGAGTACTCAAAGAAGCATTCTTCTTCTTCCTCTTTTCAACTGGCGGCTCGCATTCTTAAAAAGAGCAATACCGCCATCTACTGTGGGTGATAAAACTCTCACCCCATATCTTGCTAGTTGTTCAGCTCATCTATGCTCACCTATCTACCTACTTAATTATTATATTATAATAATTAAGTAGGTAGATAGTCATTTATTAGTTATAATACACTACATTCATGCTAATGGCTGTATTAAATATAGTTCATTATCCCCAAAAAGTTGCCTTTTTTTAAATTTCCATTTTTATTATTGATTTGAATTCTGGGATATTATTATTTTATTCATAGAGTAGCCTATTTGCAAATCTAAATTTGTTTTTGCCAACTTCTTTAGCCTATTAATGTTTCCTCACACTGCATCAGTTTGGGACTGTTCCTTTAACTTTGCCTCTAATGCATTTTGCCTCTAATTTATTTCTTTCCGATCTTGACATTTACCAAATATAACAGCTGTTTCCTTTCTTACGGAAACTGGAGAAGAAGAATAGACACTACAACTTTCTTACACATTGTTTTATAAATGTTGCTCTCTGTACAGTGAATCAGAAGGTTCCGTTCAATTACAATATGTCTAAGGACAAGTGCAATCTGAACTTGAGGATAGAAGCTTGAAATATATACTAACTACAACAAAAATAGTATTTGCAAGATTTTTATTACAAAATGGTATTAAAACGTAAAAAGCAAAGCTACACTACTGACATTAACTAAACTTGCCACATGTCTTAATGTTCTTTAAGGTGCTTCCTTTGCTAGATTATCCAGAGCTGTTCCATGGAAGCGGAGAAAATGCCAGCCCTCTTTAGCTGTGAGGTCCTCTGCACCTTTAGCCAAATAAAAGTCTAGAGAAGGCTTATTCCAGTCTAAAACAGAGAGCTGTAAACGTACACAATGCTGCTCCTTGGCCACCTAAAAAGTAACAGAACCTATATTTACCTTTTTACATTAAAATCATACTGATCATTCATTAAGTTAACCAGCTTTGTTATACAGTAAAATAAATTAAATTAGCATAATGCACACATTTATACAGATAAAAAACAAAACAAAAAACACAATTTATTTATTTATTTAAAAAATAAAAACAAAAACTTACTTTGGCGACAGTTGCCATTAAAGCCTTTCCAATACCTTTACCTGTAGTGAAAGCAGAGATGATTGAATGAGCATTGTGGCTAAAACTCTTTGCTTAAATATTGATTAAGTATACACACCTCTGTACTCTGGCATCACATACAGATCTTCCATATACACAGTCCTCCCTTTCCAAGTGCTATACGTATAGAAGAAGAGAGCATAGCCCACCTTGGTATGTCCTGTGGGGTGAAAGTTAGTTTTAGAATACTTGTGATACAGTAAGTCTTACAAACTCATAATACTCATTACTGTGGCTTTTAATTACTAACTATAACTAGACAACTGTGCAGTCTCAAACAAGGATGGGGGTTGCTGCTCATGCATTCATCTCATGAAGGTGTGACTTTTGAGCTTTGTCATGGCAATTGAGATTAATTATTGCTGGGGGCCAATGAGCAGTGAACGCTTTCGTTCAGTTTCTTTCTGGTAAAATGATATTTCCAATCCTAGCTGAAATTGACTACTACTATTTTTAAATCTATTATTTTTAACAATGTCTGCAGCTTGGTATTACTAACATGTGCTAATTGTTTATTGCCTCTTCATGATTGTATGTTGTATTCCTGTGAGTCACTTTGAATAAAAGAATCTACTAAATTAATGTAAATGAAGAGTTCGGATGATAAAGCATATAAGTGCCATATGAAATTTTCTTCTGAAATTAGCAATTTCTATCAGGCTCCTACATTAATGTTCAGTTATTTCACTTTATTGCATCGAAAATGACCTGTACATTGCTATTTCAGTAAATTTACTGAACCTAAACATGGGAGCTTGATAAAAATGCTCATTTTGGATGAAAATGTACAACGGCACTTTCAGTTCAATTCAAATGTAAATGTAATGTTTAAAGATCTTTCTAGGTGCAAATAATAATTCAGACTATGGCACAAAAAATCTTACAATATCTTGTGATAAGTAAAATAAATATAAACTACATGTAATAGTTTATTATTGATAAACCAAAGAGTTTTTTTTCTTAGTTATTGTTTACTGCCCTGTTTTCACTGGAAATTATGCTTTTGGTCTTTTACGATCTTACCATCTTTAGACCTGTGCTCCTCAGGTACCTCAGCTACAAGGCACTGGTAAAATGGATTGGGGCCAAATCCATCCCTCTCCAACTCTTAAGGGAAAACCAGTAGAGTCAGAATTAGTAACAAATATGTGACTTGAATAACTTGAAATTGCTTATTTAAAAAAAAAAAAAAAACCTTTATGGGAAATCTTCACTTGGTCAGGCATCTTTTCATAAACGGCCAATTCCTACAATAAAACATCCAAAGACAATCTAAAATCATGCTGTACTCAACACACGCTTAACAAGTTCTGAATGGCATTATCTCACCATAATCATGCGTGCTATATCTCGGCAGTCTTCAGGTTTGGCTGCACAAATAGAAAACCTCATTTTGCATATGCAATCAGCGTTTCCCGATCTCTTCCGCTGGCTTTAGTCAGTGAACAACATTGCACTAAGGGGCCGACTTTACCCGCGTGTCAGTCCAACAAGAGAGTGAGTGTGTTTAAGAGGATCATATATCACATATTTTGCGCAGCCTCTCCAACAACTCATGCTCTGATCACTACTGCTTGTCTATGGCAAGCTATTTCGTCATTTATGAACTGTATCTATTTTAATGCTACTAGTAATTATTTTTTTAGATACTAGGCAATTTCTATTAAGTGCTAGTACAAGCTACTAGTGTTTATTCTTTAGGTACCTATGTGTTTTGCTAAGATAACTAGTACCTATTAATTAGATTTTTAAATTATTAGTTATTTGTTACTAGTCGTAAGAGTCGTGGTTTATTGTAATTCTATGTTTTACCTGAGTCTCTAAGCAACTGCGCTCGACTGCACAATCCGCACACTTTCATAGTTTCTTTCAAAAAATGTGTGAGATATGTTATTGTTGTATTATTTCTATTAAAAATAAAATACATGTTTGTATTAAAGTAGAAATTGATGATAAATACACATTTCAAATGGAATTAAATAGCAAGCACTTTATGTGTGTTGTTCATCAAATTTTCATTTATATAAAAGCAATAGAACTGAAATTATATCAGGTTTATCAGCAGCGTAGCACAGCACATGACTGAGAATAGCGCGATATCTGCCTCTTAGTTTATCTGTTCTACATCTAAAGAGAATACATGCTTGCCGCTTGTTTGAGAAGCGGCTCGATCGCCTCGTCTGTAATGTAGACGAGAGTAGGCGGCTGCAGTGAGGGGAGGAGTAAAACAAGCTGCACAGTCAAAACAGACAGTCCTGCCCTTTGCAAGTGGTGCTCGCTGCAGAGCCAAA
This sequence comes from Enteromius trimaculatus, assembly GCA_032361065.1. NCBI lineage: Eukaryota > Metazoa > Chordata > Actinopteri > Cypriniformes > Cyprinidae > Enteromius > Enteromius trimaculatus. The sequence continues at coordinate 322,294 of JAUMHP010000080.1, read as the reverse complement.
TGGGAGGAGCTGGAGCCTCCCCCTCGCCAGAGCCATACAGCGAGAGAGTTGCGACAAAACGCTTGAGTCGAAATAGTTCCAGGAAGTTGTTGGCGGGCAATTCAAATATATAGTACTAGAGAGACAGAACTGCGATTTTGGTAATTAGTATTCGATACATGGTTTGTACATACTACGCACGTTTGAGTATTATATTTATGCAGTTACAGCATTGTTGATTTTTAAAATATAAAAATCGGCTAATATTTTAAGATTAATTTGGTCACTTACCGTTACCTGCCTATTGTATTGGTATGTTAATTAAGTCATGTTCATTGTGGTTTAACTAATTTAATGGTAATTGAGAGCCAAACTAATACTGATGACTAACGTTAATTTCATCTTTATGACTTTTAGAAAAGACAAGACAGGAGAGCGACAGGTGACAGGTGATTGTCAGCACACAGCAGTAGCAGCATGATGAAAATCCTTAGGAAAATCCACCCCAAAAAAGCGAAAATTTGACCCATTTGACTGCTGACTTAGTTTTGCGTCTTATCCCGCGTATTTCCATAGGCACAATTGTATCTGAAATAAAACGTATACATGAATGTAAACACGTAGGGCCAGTTTCCTGTACAGGGATTAAGACTAGTCCTAGATTAAAATAAATGTTAAGAGCTGTGTAAACTGGAAAAGGCTTGCACTGAGAT
>JAUMHP010000080.1:272660-290597 GCA_032361065.1 Enteromius trimaculatus | reverse complement strand
TTTTAAAGTACTTTTACTCGTTTATAAATCACTCAATGGCCTAGGACCAAAATACATTGCAGATATGCTCACTGAATTTAAACCTAGCAGACCACTCAGATCATTAGGATTGAATCAGTTAGAAATACCAAGGGTTCACACAAAACAAGGGAAATCCGCTTTTAGTTATTATGCTGCCTGCAGCTGGAACCAGCTTCCAGAAGAGCTCAAATGTTCTAAAACAGTAGCTACGTTTAAATCTAGACTCAAAACTCATCTCTTTAGATGCTCACTAGGGCTCGGAGTCTAACGTTCTCCTAGCTTGCTCCCCAGACAGCACGCCAAATTTGCTTTATTATGATTATTAAGGAAGCTCGAACTCGTGAATTGTTTTATTATTGCTTTTATGATTTTTATACTCCTTTTATGTAAAGCACCTTGAATTACCACTGTGTATGAAATTTGCTATATAAATAAACTTGCCTTGCCTTACTTCCATAATCCAGGTACCCTGAGACACGGAACCAAGTACTACATTCTATGCTGCAATGTAAGTGTCCGTTCAGTCGAAGTAACCTGAATCCTGTGGCGAAGCGCCCGCTATATGTACATAGCCTTGCCCACTCAGGTGAGCTTTGGCGAGCAATGGCAGCGGGACCATTGGTTGGCACAACATGGTGACCAACCGTTAGGTTTATCCAGACAGCACTGCACTAACCAATGGCCGTGGGAGTTTTTTCCATAGTACTCGCTCACTTGTCTCCGGAACCTGGGTTATTGAAGTTGTTTTCCTACAAAGGAGCTAAGCATGTGTTTTGAAGTGTTTCAAATGCAGTGCACAAAATACGACCTCTTTATTTCAGAGTGCAAATCCTTCTGTGTCATCATGTGTGGTTTGTCAGCCTTACCGAAATGTACAGTATGTTGCTCTTGTTCCGACAGGAGCTGCTCACAGTCTTGGCGGAGTACCCGTTCTTCGTGCGGGACCGAGGCTGGTCTTCTTGCAGTCCCCAGAGGAGTGCGCAGCTGTACGGCCTGCAGTGCCGTCAGCTCAGCACCGGCGACGTCTGTCTGGCACTGACTCCTACATCTGCTTCACCTCACTCGGGCAGTCACAAGCACTCAGAGAACACAATGGAGGTGGTCGAGCGGATGCCCCCTGACCCCGCACCTCCATCTCCATCAGCGGGACAGCCTTCTCCTTCTGGTTTGCTAAGCCAGCGGCCCCGCGCCCGAAAGAGACGTTGGTCTGCCCCTGATCTCCAGCCAGGAATCAAGACTAGCACCCATTTACCTCAAGGCTCTAAGCACGAGAGACAGCAGTAAGGTTTGGAACGGACACCGCAGAGTTAAATTAACCTCACAGATACGGTGGAATAGCTAGTAAATTATTCACCTTCTTTCCTCCACTGTTCAATGTGATTTCAGAATGTAGAACAACACATACTAGCCAGTTCCAAAATGCACATTGAGACAATCAAAAATCACTTCTTTGTGATGCCACGCACCTTTTAGTGATGCTAATCTCAAGCCTTTTTCTGCAGGGTATGTCTTTTTAATCCGTATTATAACAAGCCAATACTACTGGAAGAAAAAAGACAAAGTACACACATGTATACCATATTACGAGTGTTATGTGAATATGCTACAGGACATAGCCTACTGTTAAATCTGTAATGAAGTCTCATGAACTCGCACGTACTTTCAGTCTAGCAGGCAAGCTGAATGTATTAAGCAGCCTTCAACCAGGCTTTCAGTGTGGGGTCAATATGCTAGCTCACGATAGCATTACACTCCAGCCTGTTCTAACCGAGGGAAGAGACACTAATGTGGGAATGAAAGCACACGCGACCCTGGGCCTGGTGTTTTTAAAGAGTGATGGTGCTAATGACACATCAGAAAAGTCCTCTGGTGATTGTGGGTTTCTCTTTGACATTTCATTGTGAAAAAGGACAGCAATCTAGTGTTTTGAAATCAGATACGGGTATATCTACTCATGATTAAGCACACTCTATCACTTTATTTTTCTCTTTGTTATTTCTCAAATAATGTTCGCTGTTAGTTTTTTTTCTTTATACATGTTCTAATTGCTCTAAAAATGTATATTTTTAAAGTTGTGAGACTGTAATACAATGTTCGCTAGAAATAAAAGAACAGCTTTCTAGATTTATATATTTAGCTTCTTAATGAAATGACAAATGAGAACAATATTGCCACAACATTCTGATGTTAGAAATATAAAAACCTTGAGATGTTACTATGGCTACGTGATGACGCACGGCCCATGTCTGTGTCTCTATCATTTACGTGGTCCTCCCCTGTAAACTACCGCAGCGCGTGTGAACGCAACTGTTGGGATGACCCAGCTGTAGGACTGTCCAGCGGACTCTGCTGCTGTGTATAAGTAGTCTGGCAACATGTCAAGCATAAAGAAAGGAAATCATGCAGTCACTACACCTGAGCAATGTTTAATGTTGTAACGCTAGTTTGCCTTGACAATGTGCAGAAATCATGCAACAGTGAAAATGCAATTGTTTTAAAAAAATACAATGTATATATTGGTCATCAGCCACCGGGTCACCCTTTGGCAATTTGATTTATTTCTCATTTAAAGGGTTTTTGATTTGCTGTCTCTGAAGGATCAGATGGCTCTTCACTTCTGAGTTGATTGCATTAAACGCTGCCTTCAGTGTGACACGAGTTCTCTTCAGTAAAAGCTGCATTGTCTACCACAAGTCACATTTTACTCACTAAATAACCAGGTGATACACAAGACTAACAAAACTCTTTATTTAATTTAATTTTTAAAGCAAAATTTGACAAAAAGATAAAGAAATCATAATCTAACTGAATCAGTATCATGGTTAGTAATACGAAGAAGACAATAAAGGACATAAAGCTTAATAAAACAGTCAAAGAAACAACATTGTAGATTTCTTTTTTCTATAATGTTAGATAGACACTTTCAATTTTTTATTATTATCATAATAATTATAATTTATTAATATCATTATTGGCGAATTCCTCCACAGGGATGGAGAAACGTGTGCTGTTCTGATTAAGGTCTGTTTATTCATTGGTTTTCCTGTGTGGCGGTGATTGCTTCAGCTCCACATTATTAGGTGCATTATGCCTGCGGAGACACTCTACAGCAAACAGAGGAATCACCTACACACAGAGAAAGAAAGAAAAGGTTTATTTACTGTGTGATTATTCCACAATGCCCTCTACTGGTAGTCAACTGCTGCTGGAAAAAAATCCCTGAATCAAATACTTCTGGGGCTGGAACAACAACAAAATAAGTCTATCAATCAATTAATCAATTTTCAATTTTGATCATGGAAGGGATTCCCTTTTAGTATACTTGCTTAGTGTTTTAGTATATTTGTTTCATAATAAATAAATTACATGTAAATGAAAAAATAATGAATATTGTATAAGCAAAAATAGGCATATTGTATGTAAAAAAAAATAAAAAATTCAAAGGTTTTGAATTTAATATATCTACAGTATATATGGTAAAATTTCATTTTGCTACATGTCAACTACTCTTCTACTTACTATTTATTAGAGATTAAAAAGCACACAATAACCATATTCTACATGCCTAATCCTGCACACTTCCTAAACTTATACCGCACTGCCACACCAAGTAGGAGTTTACTGATGTAAAAGTCATAGTTAACCTTAGTATTACCAACACAGTCTCACGACCAATTCGTACGAGGTTCCAAATTTGAGCTAATTTGTACTAATTCGTATGAGTGAGGTGGATTTTGTACGATTTGTCTAAAACAACGTGATGGGTAGGTTTAGGGGCAGGTCATTTGTACAAATTCATATGAATTGGCAACTCATAAAATACATATGATTTAGAAGAAATGAGGTTGTACGAATTTGTATGAATTAGCCACTTTGTAAAATAAGTATGAATTACTGTGAGATCAGGTTGGTATTACTAACCCTAACATTTTAATATTCTAATAAGAATTAGTTGACATGTAGTCAAGTCAAGAGTGTGTTAGTTCAGGGAGCTCTTAGAGAGCTGTTACGTTATCATTGTTTCCTTTTTCACCTAAAGGGATTTGTTTTAGGGTTGTTGTTTTTTTAACATTGTTCCAAACAGTTTGATCCATGTTTTTAGCGACTGACTAGCTACTCTTTTTACTTGTGCACATGCTACAGACACCACCCATGATTTACCCTCAACATACTTTTCTTCCAGCAAAAGACAGAAGGGTGACAGGACGAGTGCTGTACCCTTGAATCTGGTGGATGCATTAGTTTAAGTGATCAATGAATGTTGAATTTTGAAATGGACAGTTTAAACCATTTTATAATTTATTTTTTTTAATTCTAGTGCAAAAAGGCAAATAAGAGGCATTTGGTGTGGCAAAAATATAATATACATACTGTATGTAATGATATGGTTTAGCTCTGCTTTAGTTGCTCAAAGGAGTATTACAAGTGATCATTTTTTACTTTTTTAGGTTTTGTATCTTAATGAGTTTTTTAAAAGGAAGACTTTTGAAAATACTCCCCCAGAGAGTACAAGTTGAGTTTTACCGTTTTGGAATTTATTCAGCCAATATCAGAGTATGGCGATAGCACTTTTAGCATAGTTTAGCATAGATCGTTGAATGAATCCCCTATAGACCAGTAGCATCATGTTCAAAAATATGAACATTTGTTTACATTTTGCAGAACAGACGGCGGAAGATCCGTAAATGTGCATTTGTTTCATTATGTTCAGATGTTTAGTAGCGGTCATGTGAGGAGTTTTCACTCTTCTCCATCTCAGAGGTTATAAAGGCCTACATATAGCCTGTAATATAATTAATATACTTTAAAGTATAATTTAATTCAGTGATGCAAATCAGACTTTTCATCAGCTGTTACTCCAGGTTTCAGTCATGTGATCCTTTAAAAATCATTCTAATATAATGATTTATAGCAATGTTTTACACAGTTTTGCTGCCTAATAATATTTTTGGAACCAGACATTTTGTTCAGGATTCCTTTATGAATAAAAGAGCAGCACTGATAATAAATCAACATATTGGATGGATTTCCGAAGGATTATGTGGCACTAAAGACTATTATGAGTAATGAAAAGATCCTATTTTGGTTTTGGGAGTTCATAACAACAGGCTGACATGCATGCATGGTCAAAAAACACTGCCATTGTGTTATGATACGCAATTTGTTTTTCTAAAACCTCCTAGGTAGGACACTAACCTGTGGTGATTGTTCGATTGATCTTACAGTATGTTCATCTCATCATGCTTGTAATGTCTGATAGGTATGTGAGCGCAGTGGTACAGCTTTACTGGGGAAACCTCTATTTTACCACACTAAAAGAGACACCTAGTGGTGAAGAATGAATTAGCATTTTCAATCAGACCAACACAAAAGGACCAAAATATGGGCAGAAAATGTTTAATTTTGACCTCAACATAAAACGACTTGGGATTTGATTTAAAAATGAATCGTTTAAATGATTCAGAGTCGACCCTTTCTTCTGAAAGACAATAACTAAAATACACTAATCGCTTTCAGATTTAATATTTTCAGGAAATATTAAATTTCTTAAAGCTGTGTTACACACTTAAAAGCTCATTTTCAAATATCCATAATAGGGCCACTTTAAAAAGCACAAGGCAGAAAAATGCATTCAGCAAACTTGCAGGGCTAGAAAGATGGCAGAAAGACTAAAAGTTAAATATTTGACAACTAGCATCTGGTTATGGTAGTATATGGGAATGCATGGATTCGCTACAGGAGGTCTTAATTTACCCCCGGAGACATGTGAGGAATGTTTTGTCAAGTTACGTATTAATATTACTTTTTCCAAGTAACTAGTAAAGTAACGCAGTTACTTTGTTTTCTCCTGACTCCTGACTTGTTGGGAGAAATCAGAAATACAGAGCATTTGCTATAAATAGAGCTTCTTATATTAAAAACAAACACTCAAGCTCTGCTCGTATTTTAAAAGTAACGCAAAAGTAACGTAACGCATTACTTTTCATAAAAAGTAATTTACTGTAGTAACGTAATTAGTTACTTTTTTAGGGAGTAATGCAATATTGCATTACTTTTAAAAGTAACTTTCCCCAACACTGTATATATATATATATATATATATCGCTGATATGCAGAAGTTTTGGTCAATGCACTTTGGCAAATTCTCTCATCAGAAACAACTGCGGGTGCAAGTAATAGATTTTTTTATACACTGCAGACAGCACATAGCTTATAGCTTTTTTAGTGTGTTTACATGTTAGACTGGACTGGATACTAATATGAAATTATTTGATATCTGATATGTTCTTTTCTCGGTGTATAATTTGTTCATTATTGTGGATCAATCATAGATATATTGCGGTATAATTAATTTAAATGTTTTTTATTTAAATATTATGTTAAATAATGTGATAGCCTACATGCCTACAATGTTATGATTTGTGTGTAGTTAATATATATATATTATTGATAATTATTAATGTATAGTTATTATACATTAGGCTTGTTTAAGTGCGCTTCACCAGAGACTAGAGCGCAATTAAAGAGCTGTGCTTAAGGTGGGAGTACACAGCGCGAGTCTGTCGAGAAAGAGGACAAACTCACTGAACTCTGGCAAAAACAGCGAACGCTAAAATAGTGCCGTGTACCACTGCATCCGTAAACAAAGTCACTCACAGTCTTCCGACTGCCCGAATTCACACCGTGTACAGCCGCCTTTATGTGACTTGTTAAGAAAGCTTGGGAAGATGGCCGATTCCAGTAAAATTCCCAAAATTCCAGTAATATTATTTGAATATTTCACATGAAATTCTGTCAGTCTGAGAGAGATGTGGGATGCACTGGTCTTCAGTTTTTTTTATGAAATCTGAGATGTTTACAATATATCTGGTTAACCAAAAATCCAAAACTCAAAAAAAAAAAAAGCTTAGAAATGAGTCTAATCCAGTCAAGCAGATTAATCCAGACCTTGTGAAGAGAGACGTTTTATAAAGTAACTTACATTTATTATATATAAGCAATCATGAACCTGTCTAGGAATTTCAGCCAGAATTATTTTTATTTGCTTTATGTAACACACTACATAAACTAATAATAAAAATAATGACCATGGGTAATGGGTGATGCCGTGGTGTTTGCACTGCAAAGCAGAGAATCAGACTTTACAACCCATCAATTCATTCACTACTTCAGAAACACATAAGCGTAAGTAACTGATATGTGATATAAGTGAAAAAAATGATTGCCGTCAAAAGATTAATTGCATCCAATATAAACGTTTTTGTTCACAATGCGTGTGCGTGTACTGTGTATATTTATTATGTATAAATAAATACACAACAACGCAGGTGTATATGCAGATCAGTGGTATAGAAACTTTTGATTTTGTCTCTTGAAGCCACAAGAGGGCGCAATGAGCAAAATTATGCACTGCTTTAAATTGTTTTATCAATGCAGTGAAACAATGACTAGCTGTTAAAAAAAAGTGTTGAATTTCATAAATTCTGAACAAAACATTATCATATATTTATGCATAACTTAATACAAAAATAAATAATTTGAATATTGCATCAGTGAAGATAATATAAGTGTCGTTGTACTTCATTGTTTTTGTAAGGCGGTCAAGTTGAACCCATGAGACATGCTGCTGCTGCAATTTTCACTCAGAATATTAGGGAAATATAGAAGCTCAGTGCAGAGAAGGTCTTTCTTATGTTAATACAAAAACCAAGCCATTCACACAGAACATGCTCTACACACTAACCTGCGTCTCAAACAATGTAAAGTTAAAAGAGCTTTACGTTGCATCCATTCACTAGCACATCATTTTTTTCTATCGTTATCAATGAAGGTGTATACTGTTTCATCAACCCAGGCCAAGTTACTTTACGAGTGAACCTTATAGTTGCCTTCAAAATCTGTAGTTATGCCAATAAACATTTCATCACATTATATTTTAAAGGGATTATATACCCTCGTCTGTAGACATCAGTGTATATTTTACAAATTATGCACATCAGGTTTTCGCATTAAATACTGTTCATGTTTTGCTGCCATAACGGTTTGTTTTCAGTCAAGTAAATTGAACTAAACTGGGCAAAATCTTGGCGATTGTATACGTTTCAGTAGAGGTGTTTGTGAAGCTCAGTTCTTCTCCAGTGGCTGCAGTGGCACTGCCAATTTGCTGGATTTGTCCATTTTGAACCCATTTTAGACTGTACTGAACACTCACTTGTGCTGTGATGAGCTTCTTGGTCTTTGGCTGGCTGGGGTCAGGGAACTCCTCTCCGAAGCACAGGTTCACTTTGTACTGTGGTTCAGGACCAGTGCCCTGCCGATAATTCTGTAACTCTGTAACTCAAGAAGACCAGAAACAGCCTGAAGACATGCTGAAAAATCCCCAAACAACCCAGGCTAAGACCCTCGCTTCCTTACCTTGCATGAAGATGGTCATGTCCAGGAGTTTGCAGGTGCGCTCTCTCTCCAGTTTGTTTGGTTTCTGCCTGTGCTCTGCCAGAGGGCCGTCCCAGTACACACGGCCCTGGCAGAAGCGCTTGATAAACACACCGTCTGGGGCCACCCACACCAGCACACCTTTCTCCAGGTGTGGCAGGAGACGGGTCATGGCTTCGGAGATGCCCGGGGGTAGCTCTACAATGTCTGGACGGGGGAAAAAGACCTTCTTGGCTTCACAAGGGCCATAGATGCGCTCGTTCCCAACCGGAGCACAGCCCTGCAGAATGAAGCAACCGTCTGGGGACGTAGTGACGAGGTTCTGCACCAGGTTACCGTGATAGAACAAACACACCTCCAGCCGACAGTCTGCATGCATGTGTACATGAAAAACAGCTTTGCTATTGTCTTGTTTTCCTCCCAATTACTGTAATAACATCTTTAATTAAAATCACAACAACGTCTTGTTTAAGTTGGTATTTCATAAAACGAGGAACATTAGAGTATGAGCTCTCACCAGTGATGGTGACCTGAGAAGGGTATAGAGGAATGGAGTTAGTGCCTGTACTGGGACACGCATACGCCCTGCCATTCACTGCAAACACACACATACACTCAGTGGAACTGATACAGAAAGCTTCGTTTAATTAATTTGTTTGCAGTTAGCTACTGTCATTGAAAGTAAAACACTAACCATTCCATCCAGCAGCTTTGTTTGAGTCACCGAGGGATCTGTCCTGCTGGATGTGAAAATAAATATTACTCCATGTCACACAAAACATACTCAAACTGTCCAGTAGGGGGCAGAAGAATAAACGTCACCCAAGCTAGCGATCAGCTTAGTGCGTGTGGGGATTTCCACAGGAGTTGGGACTGAACAGTACCTGCATGGGCAGATGCATCTCTCTCAAGACTTTGTTGCAGTCATTGTCCTGGGATATCACTGGATGTCCAGCAGGTTCTGGAACAAGACAGAAGGAGTGGCTTATATTTGAAGCTGGTTTGAGTACGACTGTGTGTGTGTATTTATGTTAATGAGGAAGTGAGATTTGGGTGGCTGAGGTTTGAGGAACACAAGTCGAGGTCTATCATAACACCTGCAGCTCGTCCTGTGTCGTCCAGGATCCGGTAGACCTTGTACGGCTCAGAGATGTCCAGCTGACTGCGCTCAGGAACCTCCTGGAAGTCTGTGCTCTTGTTGAGGGCGCAGCGCAGACGTGTTTTCCACGTAGAGGGGTCTGCTTTGTCCCTGCCCTCTTGAAATTTGCCCTTGTACATGGCCCATGCCTTAGACAGAATGTGTGTTTAATCGGTTGTCTGTCTTACTTGATAAAGTAGCTATATTTATACATTTTGCAAGTTATGTAGGCTACTTTGTCAGCAAGACTCGGAATAGAACATTTGATTAGTTTGAATGAACGAATGGAAAGCCATGTACTGTTATCATCTTCGTAAGTTTCGTTCGTTCAGACAGATATTTAAAGCGGTTTGACGGTAAAGCTGTGCAGTAAGTTTACCTTAAAAAGCGCAGCGTCCTGGTTCTGTCTGTAGTCCTGTTTGGCCGCGTGTTTCCAGGGAATCCTGAACATAGTTTTCTCCTCGTTTTCCCAGCTCAGTCCAGCGTATTTAGCGCTGTCTATCTGCGCTATGAGCCATTCTCTCAGTCGCATGTGCCTCGACCTGTCTTCCATCAATCTACAACATAACACCAGTCACATACAGACTACAAACAGTAGCTTTGACACGCTAACACTTCTGTTTAATCTATAAAGCTCGCGCTAAGCTCATAAAGTAGCCTAATGAAATTTTAGACGAACTCACAGTTAAACAATTGCATGCATTCAGACATGTGAGTGAGTGAGCTTTAAAAGTGAAAGTAAAAGTATGAAGTGAAACACTTTCGGTTTCCCGTGTGATGAATGTTGTTCTGTTAGCAAGGACATGTTCGCGTCAGAAAAGCACTGTCCCTTAATGCGCACTACTCCGCCAGCAGACACAAGACGAATACAAGAAAGCTTCCTGACGCTTAGTCAGCATGAAACACATATAAACGCTGCCTTCTGTATAAACATAACCCAAAGATCTATCCGAATACATTGGAGCTGTTATTACTTCAGTATGGAGTTCTGCACTCTAAAACTGCTGTTAAAATCATGTATAAAATGAGAAACTTCCCCGCTAAAATTAACAAATTGAATATATATGCTTTATCTTTGTCAACTCCATAATCATTGAAGTATAGCCTAGTACATCAAATCCACTCAACTGCAAAGAAATGTCCAATGTTGTCTTAATAAAAGACACCACATCATTCCAAAATATTTTTCTTTGTATTCAGTAAACAAATAAATGAACAAAAGTTACCTGTTCACCTTTACAGAACTCACTAATTGAAAGCGTTTCAGCTCGTTTAACTGGAAATATTTTATGCATTATTTTAAAAGAAACCTCTTTTACTTTCTTATTAATGTAATTAATTCATAGAATTACTGTTCAGTTTACATCTCCAAATACAGAATACCAAAAAAGCAAGCTTGAGGATAAACAGTGTTATTTATGAGTCTATTTTGTAATAATATTCATATTACCAATAAATACTCTTTGATTTCTTAAAAAAATCTTTCTCATTGTTTCTCATTAAAGGTCGCATCCATTACAGCTGCAAATTCCTTAGGTCTAACTGCTATTTTGAATTTATTACAAAATGTCTTATACGTTAATACAACCCTAACATGCAAGAGTAACAGTGTCATACGATAAAATGATGAGTGTGCTTTCCACTCTGATCCTTCTGTTTCTTCTCCAAAAGCCCAGCTGTTAGTTGTCTTCTATAAGGGCAGTAAACTATGCCTTCAAAAGAGAAAAAAAGCTGCTCAACTGCTGCTGATGACGATGACAAAGTTGCTTAATCAGCGGGTCTGTCCTGCTTAGCTGTGGCTGGCTAATGTCTCTACCAACCTCACTGCCATTCCTGTTGCTAGGATCGGAGACAGTAGATGCAGACAGTGAAACAAGGTTGTCTTATTTATTTACATTCAGTAACTTTAACACATAATAATAATTCATATTCATTTACTTCTCAAACGAAAGCACTTAAGCCTTACCCTGGTGAAGTCATCATCACTCACTGCATTCACTTTCATCTTGATAAATGAGTTTGTTCCTGGCAAGGTTCACTGAAATCACTCTTCAGCTATGAGAAGATACTGAAACTTTCTCAAAGCCAGCTTTGATGGCTTGCAAAGTATTTGAGCAATATCACAGGTTTAAGACTTGTATGTCACATATTTTAGCCTGAACAGTAAAGAGCTCATCATAGCAGCATGAAGACTGACCTTGACAGTAATCAGTTGCAATGGACTTGAGCACTCTGCAGTATTCCTCCATGAAATCATCTTCTGCTTATTTGAATAATGGCAGTTGCAGACAGAGGTATCGCAGGAAGCTTCTCCTGAGATGTCAGCTGACTCAAACAGGGTCTCTTAAGTGGCTGGCTGTTCAGTTATTGAGTAATTCCACTCTCATATGGCTGAGCAATTTGCCACAGATGAAGGATTTAGCCTGGAGTTGTCTTTAATTGCCTTTTTGACATCAGTGGCTAAAAAACAAACCTGGAATGTGTGTGTGTGTGTGTGTGTGTGTGATGTGTGTGATGTGTGCACCTGGTATTTATCACCTTATGGGGACCAATTGTCCCCACAAAAAAAGGAATACCAGTAAAGTTTGACCTTGTGGGGACATTTCTTAGGTCCCCATGAGGAAACATACAGAATGAAGTGTTTGAGAATCTAAAAGTGCACACAGTTTCCTGTAAGGGGTAGGTTTAGGTGTAGGGTCAGTGTAGGACAATACCACATACAGATTGTACAGTAGAAACATCATTACATGGAATGTTCCCATAAAACATGTAAACCCAACGTGTGTGTGTGTGTGTGTGTGTGTGGACCATTCTGTATCTACAATAGGAGTGTCTCAATTTGGAGTGTCAATGGTCCACTTGAGAGATGTACAGATAAGTCTGGGATCCGCTGTGAAGCATGATGAAGACATACCAGATGTTGTGAATAAGTCTCACATTTCAGAAGTTCAGGGCTTCAGAAGTAAAAAATGACTTCAGTTTTTGCACAAATGTTTATGTCTTTGCATATCAATGTATTGTCACGAGGTTTAGCTTTTGTCTGTGTGTTTTTTTTCTCTTAAAGAACGTCCTTTAGTTAAACAAGGAAAAAACTGAAATCTTTGCATTCGGAAGCAGAGAGGAGGTCTCAAAAACATTGCAAGAATTAGATGTTTTGTTTCCAGTCAAGACTTGGAGAAACTTGTTCACACCTTTATCAGCAGCAGGCTGGATTATTGTAACGGTCTCCTCACTGGCCTTCCCAAGAAGACCATTAGACAGCTGCAGCTCGTCCAGAACGCTGCTGCCAGGATTCTGACTAGAACTAGAAAATCTGAGCATATCACACCAGTCCTCAGGTCCCTACTGTTGTGAAGGCTCCTTTAAGAGCGCGCGTTTATTATGATGTGCGTCATTTCTTTTCACATTGAGCCGCTGCTGAACTGTGCGCTGCCGAGCCAATCGCTAAATGGACATTTATTTGGTTGTTGCAGTTACTTTGAGGTGTTAGTCATTGCCCTACAAGTAAGTCTGATTGTTTATATGTTTATGTTTTGAGTGTTAAATAGATCGGTATTGAGTTATTTATAACTGCATCCCTCGCGCATATCCGGACATGCCCGCAGCCAGTATTTCTGTTATATTAATGATGCTGCTCAAGATATGAATGTTCTTCTTTATTGATGTACATTACTGTCTAAATAGTAATCATTGTAACTGCACTTAATGATGTGAATGTTATTCCGAGCTGTCTATTCCAAATAGTGATCATGTTCTGATGTTTTGTGATTATTTTTGAACTATTTTTGGTTATAGTGTGCAATTACCCTTACGAAAATTAACCATGGTTTTATTATAGTAACCATGGCCGTAGTAACCGCGTTTTTTGTTTTATAAAAGCATGGTTCTGATACCATGGTTTTACTACGGTTATATAGTAACACTACAGAAAAACTGTAGTAAACCATAATTGTAGTACCAAGGTTTTTTGTTTTATAAAACCATAGTTTTACTGCAGTTATATTGTAGTAATACTATAGTAAACTTTCGCTGGTTTTTTGGTGCGAACCAGTACCACAAATTCACTGGTTGTAATAACATAGTTTAACCATGGTTTTATTAAAATATCTCAAATTAGATTTAAGCCTAGGTATTCAACAAACCTCAACAAAATAAAAACAAAATTACAAGTTACTATTCTATGATATAGACTTTATTACAGCAGTTACATCATCTGAAAGAAAAGAAGAATTGTTGCAATTGTTTTTACGTGACAAAATATTAACTAACTTTTTAACCAGTTTAATCCCAAATTTTTCCCAGACATGAAAATATCCAAATGATGCTTCATTAGCAACCCTTTGAAATAATCAATAATTATTTTTGGATTTTTTTTTTTTGGCAAAGTGTGTGAAAAAAATGTTCATTTTTATATATCTTAGCACAGCTATTTTAAACTATTTTATCACATTCTATGGTTTGCATTAGCATTAACAACTTATGCACATTGATAGGAACAGTGAGATAAAAAAAATAATAATAAAAATAAAATTCAATAGAAACTGCCATTGGAATAGTATTGTCTAGCTAAGATCTCACCGGTCACTATTGTGACCACACTCAGCAAAAATAAAAATGTATGTGAATTCATATATTAATACTAGACACCCTAAAGATAATATACCAGAAATCTATGTCATATCTTTATGTTAACATACTTTACTAGCTCTTCGTTTTGGAGCTTTGATGCAGTTACAGTATATTTTTCTCACGGCGCAAACAGGAAATAAACTGCTCTGATCATCTGATAATTTGCACTAAATGTGTAAATCTTCACATATTTAATTGAAACCCTTTATTTGCCGGAAATGCACTAAAACATCAGTCAGTAAGGTTTTAAGAGCTTTATAAATAAAAAAAAAAAAAATTTGACCGGTGGGATTAAATTTATTAATGGTGATAAAGCTCTGCAGTTGTAGAGTATTCTACCAGTTTATAAAATATAAACAGCAATTGTTTCACTGTAATAATGAATTATCTCTATAGAAATTATTCACATGCTGTACAAATAAACATGACTGCCTTATACCACCTACCTGCTTTACAATATCTTATGTAGGCTCTTCTGTACATTATAAGCATTACATTCTAAACCTAAAAACACCAGACTGCTCACTATTTTAAAACAGAATTTAAACTTGTAAGAGGAACGTGGAACAAACACAGTCATTCATCCCAACAGAGTAATATATTGTATTAATAGACAATTCCAACAATAGTGGAATTTCTATTTTTTCACTTATTTTCTAACAAAAAATATTTTAGCTAAATGTCTATTTTAGTCAGAATTATGAGTGGTCTGTTTGTTTTAATGAATTTATCAATTTCGTTAACAGTTATTTCATTATCAATTAACTGTTGCTGGCCTAGTTTTATACAACGTCTAAACACAAGCCCAAAACAGGAGATGTGTGCAGGGTCATCAAGATCACATTAACAACCTTGATCACAATATTAATAAAGGTTAAAATGGTTCTTTCAAAGGAAGATATTACACATTCTATAAAATACATTCACAAGAAATGATCAAATATCAACTCACATAAGATGAAGATTTCAGTCACTTCAGGCCTAAAGCAAGCTGATTTATTGAGTCACCTCATGGGGGCTGATGAAGGCCAGATGAATCCTCCACACGTTTACTTGGTAAAGGAAATATCCCTCTTTTCAAAAATCTTCTGATGCTGCACACATGGCAGTAGTTGTGAGTATGAAGTCTATCATATAGTCCAGTAGGTTACAGTCCACCTTTGGTTTGGTTGTCTTGATCTTTATATATATATATGTTTGTTGATAAACAGCTTGATGGTACTGTATACTTATTTGTTATTGGTCAGTTGCACTCATCTACACTCTTGTGAGGTTTTACTTACTAGTCATGTGGTTCATAGCGCCTTAGAGATGTTGTCCAACAGGAAGTCCGCTCCAGTTCTGCTGATGCAGTCATCATTTCACTCAACACTCATTCAACACTCGTGAGATGCATAAAAAAATCTTTAGATGTGCCTTTAACAACAAAAGACAGTACTTTATTGAAACCTTTCTGATAAAACACAAGTATTTCTAATGATCGTTTTGTTTTCAGTTAGCTTGTTTTATCGCATTTAACCACGGCTGTCATCGTTGTGGCAGGAGGTATATGTACAATGCAAGTACACACACATGCATGTTTATGTATATTTTCAAAAATGTCAGGTTTATAGATTAAATATATATTTCTATACAAAATAAATAATTATATGAATATAAATATCTAAATATTTTTGAAATATATGCTGTTGTCACAACGCCACATTCACCTGTCCCTGGATCAGCACCCACAGAAGACACACAAACACCTGCAATCACCTGATTACTGACACCTGCCCGTCATCATGCCATGCTCCTTAAAAGATCACTCAGCCAAACACTCGATGGCTGAGCTCGAGGTTTACAAGCTCTTTTCTACCTGAACTCGCTCACTTACCTGGTTGAACGCTCATCTGATGTCTAAAAGGAAAGGACTGTGGCTGGAAGGAACTTTAAAGAGACCATCCAAAGACTGAGTATACTTACCTTCTACTTACCGATTGAATTACTTACCTGAAATCCCGCTTGTGGAATCCTCTGCCTCTCTGCTCTAACTCTGTGAAAAGACTTACCTGAATATTACCAGCAGAGTACCTGATTTATGTTCAGAGACTGGTTATTATGCACATCACGTTTTTGTTACCTGCTGAAGCTGAATCTCTGTTCCAACACCAATAAACTCACCTGTTAATGAGAATTACTCTTGTCTGTATTCCCTGAGCGTGACAGAAGCTCAGCCCATAACAAAGACAAGACAAATTGGAGCAGGAGGAAACGGCGACGAGAGCTGAACCATACTCAACCTTCCTTCAAATCCTGCAGGAAATAAGACACGCAACGCCATCAGCTCCTTCATGTCCCGTATCTCGACCCCATACCTTACCTGGAGAACAAGCATCTTGTGACGGATTCCTTTTACAGTGTTCTCTCTACTTTGAGGCACAACCAGATCATTTCGTCACCGATCGCAGTAAGATCGCTCTAATTAGAACTCTGCTTTCGGGCGCTTCAATGGGCAGAGACTCTCTTGACCGCTGAAAGTCCCCATCTGGCATCACTCACACTGTTTTTACAACAGTTTCGCTTGGTGTTCGTGCAACCCACCTCATCGCACAAGAAGAGCTGCTCCAGCTAAGACAAGATAAACTCCCAATCCAAGAATATATCCTTCGCTTTCGCACGCTCTCACTGGCAAGTGGTTGGTAATACTGCCCTGCTGGCCGTGATGCGTTGAGGTCTAAACACCAAAATACGCCAGCAGATGGCGATCTATGAGGATAATGTGGGTCTAGATGTGGGTCTCCCAACATCTTGCAGCCTGTTATACCCCGATAACTGTTGCACCAGCCCCTAGCTCCACAGTGGAACCTATGCAGACAGATTCCTATCACCTTTCTGCTTACGAACGTTCAAGACGTTTACGTGAAGTGGTGCTCCATCTCACCTTCTCACAAACTGCCCCGTCAGACCAGCCCGAAATGCAATGTGTGAGTCACTTAAATCACAATCTGCACGTTACCACTTATTGATGCTCTTTTAATCTCTGAGACTCACCTTTTCCAAGTAAAGACCTTAGTAGACTCCGGAGCAGCTGGAAACTTCATCTCCTCACGTTGATGCTTTCCAGATTTCTAAACAACGAAACCCTATTCCATATAAAATTATCTCCATTCAAGGGAAGCCCCTGATTGCCCGACCTATTAACACCCGCACAGAGGTACTTACTTTAAGAATTGGATGTCTACATCAAGAATCCATCAGTTTCTTCATTCTTTCTGGAGCTACAGTTGACATTCTTTTGGGCCGGTCGTGGTTGGAGAAACACAACCCCCAGATGCCCTGGAGCACAGGTGAAATATTACAATGGAGCTCATATTGCCATAATCACTGTCTGTCGTCTCTTCCTCAGCCACCAACTATACCTTGCTGTTCAACTACTATCGAAAGTCCTGAAGTGCACAGTGATTTAAAAATACCAACTGAAAACAAGGATTATGCCGATGTCTTCAGCAAAGCCGCAGCCACTCAACTTCCTCCACACCGTCGGTGGGATTGCGCTATTGACCTGATACCCCAGGCCACCTTACCAAAAGGAAAAGTGTACCCCCTTTCATTACCTGAATGGAAAGCGATGGAAGAATATGTCTCTGAAGCACTGGCACTGTCACAGATCGCGCCTCTGTGGTTCCCTCCGAACGGCAGCAGCGGGAACTTTCACCGGAGTTTTAGTTCCCACC
>JAUMHP010000080.1:240334-262959 GCA_032361065.1 Enteromius trimaculatus | reverse complement strand
AGACCGTCTCTGCATTTGATAAATAAAGTTTAATTCTCGTCATTATACATTACCATCACTCTGTTCTTCTATTTGATCATGTTCAGTGCTTTGCTACAATCTGTATTGTTAAAAGAGCTGTAGAAATAAAAGTGATTGATGAAGATGTGCAAAGATATTTCTAATCTAATCTTTTAAAGGGATGAACATTTTTATCTGCAAAAAAAGTTCGTCTTTTTCTGCTGAATGTTATTGACTCAGTCGTCTCTGAGTCTGAGCTTCCTCTCTGCACACGTCCTCAAACAGAACAGAGTCTTTGTTTTCTTCATTGACTCATTATTTCTGAATAACAGTCAGTATTAGAAAGTACCCAGAGTGAAGAAACAGAACTGAATCATTGTTAAAAAATAAAATAATAACAACTAAATATGTTAAAAGTGTCCCCTTTCCTTTTAAGCATTTGAATTCTCTTTCCTCTGTTTTTTTTTTAGAAAGGTTAGACTTTCTTTCCGTTGACTTGTAATGTTGTGAATTACAGACAGGTAGCATCTTCAGTCAGCTACACCACTGCTCTCTGAACTGAACCCAATCAACAATTAACTGTTCATAATGCTATGTGAGTGGGACAAACCTTTCCAAATCACTGCAATTAAAACAATGGCTTCCAGCATTTCTCAGTGCTGTGATGGGAGTTTCTGTTGGAACAGTATAATCTCTTTCTGCTGGGACTCTATCATCTCAGCGTTACAGTCCCTCAAAACCCATCATCAACCACTGCTTCTCTCATTAAAGGAGAACGTTTATCTTCCCAAGTCTGCAGTTCTTTTATCTTCATCAAAGCAGAGTGTGTTTGTTGGGCCCTGCACCAGCTGGCATCTAGCAGCTTAGCTTACCATACTGTAATAACTTACCGTAATAATGTGCTCCTTGGTTGGAGCCAAACTGACAATGGAAGAGTTTGCTGGCATTTAAATAAAACACAAACCAAACAGAGTAATTGGTATATATACATTTACATTTCATTTAGCAGACACTTCTTATTTAAATGAGGACAATAGAAGCAATCAAAGCAACAAAAGAGCAATGATAAGTAAGTTCTGTAAAAATTCTTCAAACATGTGAAAAAGATAGACAGAAAGAAAACAGAGAACACATTTTTATATTAAAAGGGGGGGAGCGGTTGTTAGGGGGAAGCACCCCCTAAATGACATTTATTCCTGAATTCTCTCTATGTGAATAATGCCATTTCACTGAAGTGTGTGTGTGTGTGTGTGTGTGTGTGTGTGTGTGTGTGTGTGTGTGTGTGTGTGTGTGTGTGTTAAACTCTGTGAACTGAATGGGGCTCTTATACATGAACAATTCCAGAACTCTTCCAGGAAATGCTTTGGCAAAGCTCTGATGTCTGATGAAGGAGCAAAACAGCATCACATCCAAGCTCTATAACGCAGCTCTGATTTATCATTAAATAGTCATGTATATTCTGTTGATGAATTAGTAATGTATGGTAATGCACACAGTGCTGTGCAGCTGTATGAATTTGCAGAGAGGTTGTTTCATTTTCTTCCTAAATGCAGACGTGTAAATTCCTGCGCAGGGTCTTACGCTGATTTCAGTGTGAACGTGAACATGTTTTGACAGCTGACACGTAACATGAAGAGAGACTTGAACGGGAAACATGGAGTCCCTCTAGGGTTGGGATCGTTGAGTTGGTTCTGTGCTCATTTATTCCTGGCTCTGCTGTATGTGTGTTGCTGGAACAGCTGGTCTGTGTCCACTGGAGGACCCTTTTGACTTCTTGAAACTTACATCGAACTACAGCTTGGTAGAGCTGTCAGTTCTCTTTTGCTATGTGTTAACGGTCTGAGAAGAGGGTCTACTTTTTCATGTATTTTTATTTTTATGTTTTTACCAAATGATCATTGAGATCAAGATTTTCTAAGCTAGCAGGCGAGCGGTGTGCCCATCTAGTATGGAGAGGTAGAAGAATGAGCCACAGTCTGGTCAGAAAGAGCTTTGTTTCTTAATAATAGTCGCATCATTTAAATGTCAATTCTATTTACATAAGTAAGAATGTGTATGATTTCTAATCAGTACATATTTAAAGAAGTCATGATCTATAAAGTTATCGATGTTTTTACTTCCAAAAGCATCATAATTTAGAAGAAATCAGTTACGTTTGGTCCTTTATATCAAACAATCATGATCATCATATCAAAGCATGAGTGACCATGAAATATAAACACTTGCATATAGCCACACTTTTACAGCCGCAGTTGTCTTTTAGTGTCAGTCTTTCTGAAAACCCTGCATCTGTGAGGAGAGAATCCTAATATTACACAACATTGCCATTATGACATTAATAACTCAAAACAAATGAACGAATGATTGCTTAAACACACAGGAAATACCAAAACAAAATTAAATCAAAACAGGAAGGCAATGAAAAATGAAACTAAACAGCATCAAACTGTGCCTTTTTGTGTGCCAAAGAATCGGTGGGTTGTGCTAATAAGTGATGTAGAAGCAGGAGTTGATCTTTCTCTGAAGAGGTGGCACGTATCCACACTATTACACCATAGTATTTCATCATGGAGTAGAGAATTTCACAAGACGTAGATTTGTACAAAGCTTGTCGTTCAGTGTGGTGTGCTCTGAGTTTCCAGCTGTCCAGTATGTTGTGATTGGCCTAAGACGTCTGGACGCTGGTCCAGAGGCACGATCGCACCGAGAAATCATATGCATGAGTCATGTTTAAAACTACACTGTCTCAGCATGAATATGATGATCACTGGTTGATACTAAATCTAGGGGTAATCTATGGTGCTGTGGCTTTCCTGAGCTCAGTGACTCTCCTCAGCAGCCGTGTCCATGTGTTTCAGGGGATTCCGAGGGGACTCCGTTGCCATGGAGACGGAGAGGAGGCGGGAGCCACGCGTGAACGCTCTCGATAAAAGTGTTTGGCGGGAACATCATTATGCTAGTTTCTGTATAAAACACAAAGATTTGATTATATTTACATGTAAATCGCTGAGAGTTAAAATCCCGCACAAGCAAGGCGAGCGCAGGGTGTGGCAGACAAAGTGAATCCTATGACTCAGCATTATCCAATCAACTGTCCGGAAAACAAACACAAATGGATGGACAGAACCATAAATGCCTGCTCCCCCATTTCATCCATTAATGGCACTTACCACCACAGCTGCCACTGCTCAATATTTCAGTGCGTGCGCACACACACACACACACACACACACAATGTTGTGCCCCTCCCTACTGCTCATGTTCAGAACAAGACAAAGAAGGGAGAGTTAAAAAAAAAGAAAAAGAAAGGGAAAAAAGCTATTATTATCTAAGCTCTAATTAATTATGTATGCCTTTGAATTATTTTCTGGGATTTGGCATATAATTTAATTCATCCAGTTATTTAGAAAAAGATTGCATTTTATAAATAATTGGATGAATATATATATTTATCAGTCTGTTTTCTTTAAAGCAATCAAGCAGAAGTGCATTACTGGTACTGTTAGACGCTGGCAGAGGTTGGAAATGAGATTGTATCGTGTGTTTTTGCTCTGGTCACACGAGAGATGTTCTCAGCCCAGGATCTGATAATACTCTACAGCCTCATATGAGCATTCTTCTTCTTTAAAGTAAAACACAAATTTGTCATTTTCTTTCTTTTCTCTCTTCTGTGTAGGTAATGAAATTTCACACATCTTGAAGGAAGTTCATGTTTAATAGAATGGTGTCATTAGCGTCAATGAATGCATAATGAGTTTGTCGTTTTATGCACCTTTCAGTTTCGTGGCCATTTCTTCTTTTCTCTTTATATTTCTTTATTGGGTCTCCAATGCTTTCTGAAGTGTTAGGGTGCATTCTCCTCTCCGTGAGAGCAAGCAACCATTGTTAGTTGGGCTCTTGAATGTTTCTTATAACAATGCACTAAAATACGTTTGTTGTAAGATCCATGGACATCAGGTGATGGTGACTATAATCATTGTAGAGGTTGCCCACAAGTGAGGAAATCTGTTATGGTGATTAATACTTATACATATAATACTTATTTGAAAATAAAAGTTGCTGAACCAATAAGACATCAAGAACCAGCGTACGAAACCAACAAATGCTGAAATGCATGTACAAACTCATTCATGATTCCTAGCATGCACTGCAGCTGATCTGTTTATCTGAATTAGTTTGATGATTGGCACTATTCTTGAGGTTTGTAAAATGAGTGTTGATGTCTAAATCCTTCTGTATGTTTTGCCACAGTACCTTTGTGAAACATCTAGAACATCATTTAATTAGCTTGGTCAAAAAATAACCTAGTGTACTCCCACTTAACTTTGTCTTTTAACACAAGTTGTTATATTCCAGCGCTGAGAGTGCCCAACTAAATCAAACACTGATCACAATGTCTTTAACGTTGAGAAATGGGTTGTATTTAATGGTTTTGACCTGCTCTCCTGCAGAAGGTTGTCTGGACCCAGCTGTGTTTGCAGTGGCTGCTGGTTTTGATGCAGAATGCCTCTAGTTCAGTGTCAGCCAGCCGGCAGAAGAGGACGCATCAGGACACATCTTCATCTGCTGTTCCTTTTCCTCAGTGTGCTACAGACGCAAGGATACATTACAATCCCTCCTGACTGTGAGTAGAGTCTAACCGGTTCAGTGTTTGTCATTCCGGGAAGGGGCCTTAACAAACAAACTTTTTCATACAGAACTGTATTTGGTGGTATCTTAAGAAATACTTTTAAATCAGACTATTTGCCGGGATGTGTCGTTCACTACTGTAAGGCACAAACCGAGTTTTAACAAACAAATACCGTGCCGAGATGTAGGAACAGCATAAAGCACACATGAAAATGTTCAGAAAGGAGGGGGGTGGGCATTTTTTTTTTTTTACATAGATATTTCTAAGCTATTCCTCCCGTGAACTATAAACTCTACTTTTTCTTTACTTCAGGTTTGTACAACTAATTACTTGTAGATAATTATTTTCATGCTACAAACAACAAAAGAGACAATACAGATCTCTTTTGCTTCATACACTAGAATGATACATTTTGTTTGATTTTCAGAGTAAAAGAAGATGATTACTAATTGTGGCGATTAATTAAGAATCAATGTATAAATCACAAACTTCTTAAGCAAACTGTTTGCACTATTAACCATAACAATACATAAAAATACATAACACATAACCGAAATAACCATAACATTAACAGCAACGCTAACAATATAAGCACTGGTTCTGTTCTGATGCGTGTGTGTGCTTTCTTTCAGAATCATCATAGGCTGGTAGAAATATAAATATAGGTTCTTGGCTATATCCCTAAACCTAAGCTTAACCATGAGTAACCCTACGGTCACAGGAAACGATGTACACTTGGTAAAAGCAGGTTGTCTACATGTCTACTAACTCTCAGAGTAGAACGTTAGGGTAGGTTTAGTAGTTTAGTAGTTTTTGACAGTCAGGATGTAGTATGTTGTGGAGCAATCAAACACAAGTGTTAGAAGATATCAAGCAGACACTCTACTAATACTCTGATGCAGTGTTAGGGGCCTCCAACAACATGTTTTGGGGCCACTGCACTAATGACTGCTAGTTGACATGTAGTTGCTCAGGGTGTACTCGCACTAGGAGTACGATTGCCCCCCCTTCACTCCCCCACTGGCCTGCACTCACATTGGTCTTTAGCACGCTAACGTCATTATGATGCTGCGTTTTTAAGATAAACAGGAAGAGAAGCGCACTCGCTGAGCACAGCGGAGTCCATTATTTGGAGTTATTTTGTCTGTGGTGGTACACAGCGCTCTCACAGCATATTGATGAAGCGATCGATCACCTTTGTGGATCGAATTTTTTCAAGCAATCATGGTACTCGTAAGAGGAGCATCACAAAACAAATTAACGTCGCACTCCCTGTTCCTGTTAGCGCTTACACTGCATACGAACCACGCACGAGCCCAACTGAACCATGCTCGGACACACCTCTTCCAAGCGGGGCGGCCCGGCTAAACGAACCATGCTTTGGCGGTCAAGTGCACTCAGGCACGGTTCAGATTGTCTAGTGTGAGTACACCCTTACTGTTAGTATAGAATTCAAACCTGTCCTGCACATTTTTCATGTCTCCCGTAGCAGACACAGGGTGTAGAGACCTCATTGACTGAATCCTTCATGATTCCTTTATTGGGAAAAACACTTTGAATAAATGCACGTCTCTATAGGATGCTGTCCCACATCAACAGAAAGGCCTCAAAGTCTGTGTGCTGCATGACTCTGCCTAACCATGTGCTCTCTCTCTCTCATTCACTGCTTCCTTCTGCTGCTCTGTCAGACACATATAACACCCGTAAGTACTGCAACTTCCTCTGTAGTCCTTTAATTGTGAATCTGTGTCTCTGTGAATGAGTGACTCTTAGTTGAGTTTTTCTACTATAGCTACTAGAAACTTTAACTCTAGCTTGAAGTCAAAACCCTCAAATCCTTTGGCTAGTTTGTTTATCCTGCACCCATCTTTTCTCCAGTAAAACAAGCTCCAAAGATCACAGCTCAGCCTGTGTCTCACACCGCTTTCTCTCTGGATGATGTCAATCTGGCCTGTGAAGCCAGCGGAGACCCAGCGCCCAGGTGGGTCTGTGCTGTATGTCATGAGTCATGAGAACCAGGTGTTCAGATACTGAAAATGTCAAGAAAATGTGCATAACTGTAGACCTGGAAACGATAAAAAAACAAACATATGGAGACATGTGTTCTGTGAGCCTGTGATTCAAGGCACCTGTACATGTACAGGACGTGTGTCTAAACTTGTCTTTCTCACTAAATCTGCCTCTCACTGACAGTTTCCGCTGGATCAAAGATGGCAGAGAGTTTAGGAAGGAACTGTTTGAGTCTGGGACCCTTACAGTGGATGATGCGGAGGCGCTCCAGTCCTATCAGGGCTCGTACCGCTGCTACGTGGCCAATGAGCTGGGGACGGCCGTCTCAGACCTGGTGCACCTGATCACAGAGCGTGAGTCTCTCCTTAAACACCACAAGCACTGCGTACAGAAACCCAGACCCAGACTGCGCGGAGAATAACAGCATGCATCAGTCTGAGCAGAGAAAACCAGTCCACACTCCCTGCTCGATTGCAGCTATTATTTCAAGCACAGTATGTAACCTCAGCATGATCAAAGTAAAAAGATTTGTTTTAAAATGAATTCATTATTATCTTATTACATTTTAAATAGCGTAACTTGTAATCTATTATATTTCCAAAGTAACCCTCTCAACTCTCACTTACATACAAAAAATAAAAAATATGTGGCCATTATGGATGTGTGTTTTAAGCCAGTTGAAGAAAACAAAATGAAGGACGGATCAATATCTCAGTTAGTGAGCAGACTTTGTGGCTCCAGAGAGATCAAGTCAGTATTCAGTCACCTATACGCCACTCACACAAACTGAATTATACACTCAGTGCTGAAGGTTGCAGTGTTTTCTGACTGAATTATGTTGAAAGACCATAGGCATCACACAGCACATGACCCACAGTGTGCAGCGTCGCACGTCCTGATTTTGCTAAGTTTGGCATGTCAACATGGAACAACATTTGTAATCCAAAATTTTAGTTTTGACCATATCTACCCTTACCCATGAGTACTGCCTAAAATCTGATTTAATCAGAGATGAATGGCACTGATGTTCAAGCACCAAACACTGATTGTAAGCCTAACCTCTACAAAAACTGTAAACTGTTTCTTCAAATCCCGATGTTGTTCCAGGGACACGTCGAACTGAGCAAAATCAGGTTCTGCATGCAGCGTCACTGACGCATGAATGTTGGTCTGTTAGAGCCGCTGCTGTCTTTCTGAAAGCACAAACCTTGGATAAACAGTGACCACTGAAGAGCTATTCTGCCTGTTTTACAGCCATCCCAAGCCTGGCCAAAGAGAAGAGGCAGAAAAGAAAATCGTTTGAGGAGGGCGATAGCACAGTCCTCTACTGTAACCCTCCCAAGAGCTCGATCCCTCCCAAAATACACTGGATGGACATGCGTAAGTCCCATTCAATATACTTTTGCCAAATTAAATTGCCCAATACTGTGCAATACTTGAACTGATTAAACCGAATCCCTCAAACTCAAATTCAAATGAGCTTTTTTGGCATTACGTGAATGAGGAACAAATAATTATATAATACATAAGCAAAACAAGAACAGATCTGTTAAATAATTACATATAGTAATTAAATAACAAGAAAAATATTTAAGACATTGTTACAATAAAATGTTATAAAAAAAACAACAGTACAATATGTAAGAAATGATCTTAATGTTTCTGCATTTGGTAATGCTATAAAATCTGTAATTTGTAGAATGTGAAAATCTAATGTTGTGACAGTAATCGCAGCGCAGTAAGAAACACAAGCTCTTTCTGAGAGTACAGTAAACACAGTCTCTGCTCCCTCTCTGTCTGTCTGTTGTTCAGAGCTGCGCCACATCCCTCTGAACGAGCGGGTGACCACCAGTCTTGATGGAAATCTGTACTTTGCCAACTTACAAGTGAATGACAGCAGAGAAGACTACACCTGCAATGCTCACTACATCAACGCCAGCGTCATCCTCCCTAAAGAGTCCATCTCCATCAGCGTCACGCCCTGTGAGTCAGCTCTCTTCTGATTCAGACCCAGCACGTGAAGATGCTCGCTGATTCAGACACAGCATCCACACTAAACCAGAGGAAGGAAGTTGATGGCTGAGCATCATCATAACCCTGCTCTCTCTATACTTCATATTAATTAGTAATTAATAACTAATTATGAATTACAGAAATTGTCAGTTTTTAAATAAAGTGTAAATAAAGTGTAATGAAATAATTTTACCGTGAAACATAGTAGTATTTACACACAAGCAGCTTAGATCTCTGTTTGTGCTGTGAGTTTAACGTGAAGTGAAGTGACGTGACCAGGTATGGTTTCCCATACTAGGAATTTGTGCTGTGCATTTAACACATCCACACACACACACACACACACACAGCAGTTGGGGATACGGTGCCTTGCTCAATCATGGTATTGAAGATGGAGTAAGCGCTGGTTATTCACTCCCAGTGCCGGACCTGGGACTCGAACCTGCGACTGCCCTCTAAGTACAGTCAGGAACCCAGCATTTTCACTTTTTTGAAAATAAAAACTTTTTTTTTCAGACATTTCACCAGTATTTCACCAAAATAAATGCTCAAGGATTTGGAAACTAGTGTTGGTGTGTTTGAGTAGAATTTGATCGAATATTCAGATGTATGGAGGGAAGTGCCTCATGCCCTCCTCAGGATTGACTTGTGTTCTGCTTTCACAGCAAATTCTGTGGTGAAGAACCGGCGGCCCCAGCTGCAGAGGCCCGCGGGCTCCCACAGCTCTTACCTGGTGCTCAGGGGCCAAACGCTCACTCTGGAGTGCATCCCTGAAGGCCTGTGAGTATTCACCCAATGTCCTGTGAGGCTAAACACTGACAGACATTAGCACAGATGCCTGGGCCCTGGGTCATAAAACAAGTTTACCAAATTAGCAGAGTTTATTTTAGTTAGGGTGACTTATTGTCAGCTGATTTGGTTCAGAAGACTGGCTTACTTTGGCATACTTGTTTCATGAAACAGGCTGGTTAGGGTTACATGCTGACAACAACAAAAATACAGTGTATTAGTGTATAAAATACGTGTGCAGCACACATTTAGCCAGACTGAATTAAACATGACGTGTGAGGAAGCTGCTGCTTCTCTCTGAAGACAAAAATCATATTCAGTGTACAGGATTCTTATCAACCATCCTCAAGACAAAGAGAGCATCTGAATAAACATATAGCAGACATAAATCCAATAAACAGGTCATGAGACCTATAACGGATATTATACGTATGTAATATTCTCTATATAACAGCTAATTGTACAATTTTATGTTGAGACAATAACCCAAGTAGAAACAGCTGTGTTAAAATTATTTTAGTGCTGCTTATGTCATGATCAGAAAATTAAAGCAGAAAAAGTATTCTCTTGCCTTGAGAAAGTACATAAAGATGTCATAAATATAATCCACGTGAATCAAATGGAAGACACACGGTAGAACCAAACAAATCGAGATTTATATTTAGCATTTAACAGAAGCTTTGATCTACAGCAGGAGCGCCTGGTCAATCGCCGGTAATACTGCTTTGATTGCCATTGGCTCTTGCTCTCTGTCTGGAGGGCACTGGGTGGGCTGATCGTTTGTGTTTAAAGGTCATTTTTTGGTCTGTTTAAGCCCCACTCCAGGAGTGCAGTGGGAGCGGATTGACCGTCCGCTGTCCCCGGCACGGGCCCAGACGCGGAACTATGGCCGCTGGCTCCAGATCCAGAGCGTGTCGGAGGCGGATGACGGCGAGTACACATGTACTGCCCAGAACAGCCAGGGCTCCGTCAAACACCACTACGCTGTGACGGTGGAGGGTAAGACACACACACTCCTCACACACTGACGGGTGGCACAGCATATACCCCCCCAGATAACACGCTCTTATAACGGCCGGCAGCTGCTCCGTACTGGACGAGGCGCCCAGAGGACCACCTGTACGCCCCGGGAGAGACGGTGAGGCTGGACTGTCAGGCAGAGGGCATCCCCACCCCTGACATCAGCTGGAGTATCAACGGCGTACCCGTCACAGGTGCACAGCTCCACAACACACTCTCACACTCAGCTTTGTTAGTATGTGTTGAAATAGCATATAAATAAACGCACCTTATAACACACACAAAGAAAAAAAACCTGATTGGATATACACATGACACCAGAATCCAAAGGGTAGAAAAAAAGCCAACTACAAAGTCTCTAGCGATGGCGTCGGTCGTCAAGCGCATTCAACAACTACCCTCTGCCAAACTCATTCAGAATTCTTCCCCATTACAAATCAGATCTGAAATACATTTAAGGAAATATTTTTAAAGAATAAAAATAATTCAAATATGAATTTGAAAGTCACAAGTGCCTCGTGCATTTAATAACTAGCATTTATCGGGTGTGTATAAACAGCATCTACTATAACATTTAAGGAAAAGAAAGTGCAGATGTGTTTATATAGTGTAGTAAAAAGAGCCTACTGAAAAAGAACGATGTAATTAGCACGGAAATATAAGAATAAAATATTATTAGAATAAATATCTGATATCTGTGTTTGTGAAGCTGCAGACGTCTCAGGTTTTAGCTGAGGTGTGTGTGCAGTGCTGGGCAGGGTAAGGCTTGCTACCGCACACGTCAGATTTAAACAACGCAAGCAGAAAAGGAGAAAGAAAAAAGGAAACAAACATATAACAAAATACAAAATGAAGGGAAACTTTCAGACATCTGCGGTCACCACCAAACACAAACACTAGAAGGGAAAAGACATTGGGACAATAATAAAGTAATAACAAAAAAATAAACATATAAGTCAGAAGTTAAAAAAAGAAATGAAAAATGTTTGAAAATGAGGCACATAAGATGTACAGTGAAGTGTTTCAGCAATAGTACGTCCTGGATTTTCATCTTTGATCAATTGTTTTGGTAACTCTAAGGACTCAGGGACTGCTTTCTCTGTGTGGACAGACTCTGAGCTTAAGTTTTGCTGGTGTCTGTGTGGCAGATATAGACTCGGACCCGAGACGCCGTGTGAGTTCAGGGACCCTGATTCTGACCGGTGTTCAGTACAGCGACACGGCCATCTATCAGTGCGAGGCCACCAATAAACATGGCAATATCCTGGTCAACACGCACGTCCATGTAGTTGGTGAGCACCATTTCATCCAATGCCCTTCAGTTATGTGCAGGAGAGACCCTCCAGAATGAATATGGGGTCACGCTTTACATTAGGTGACCTTGCATTTAAGGGTGGGTTAAGGTGTGAGGGAAGGGTCTGTGTAATTATAAATGCAATTACAGAAATGAGTTATAGATGTATTGACATGCTTTCTTTAAATATAAGAAAAAAAAACAAAAACGTATGTATGCATTAAGTGCATTCTATTAAAGGATTCAATTAAAAGCACACAGTAGTTAAGGCCACCTAATACGAATGACTTGAACTGAATAACTGAATGGATTCATGCTGCCAGCACATGGAAAACGACTGATCTGTTGTGGTGGTATGTGTGTGTCTGGCAGAGCTGCCTCCTCAGATCCTGACGGAAGACGGGCTCGAGTATGAGGCCACAGAAGGACAAACCGTTCTGCTGATGTGTCGTACGTTTGGCTCCCCACAACCTAAAGTCGAATGGTGAGCTATTTTTTTTTACACATTTGATAAGTTCCCCCATATAGCTAAAGTGTTATACAATTCTGTACAAAAAAGCTTTGCACTAGCATTATGAGTGAAGATATTACACATATTGACATTAAAGAAGTCCACAAAACCTTCAGTGAGATGCAATGATGTATATCAAGTTAGATGGGTTTGATAAAAAGACCCATTTTTATAATACAAGTATAATTACTGAACAGATGTTCTGAAATTCTAGAAATCTCATAATAATCCAGCTTTAGAGGATGTCTGTAACGCTGTGGCTCCGAATGTATGCAGGGAAATTTTCAACTATGGGTCAGCTGTGCTCAATGCCAAAATGTCTCAGACGAGCGACGGAAATCTTCAGATCAGTGATGTGAGTGAAGAGGACAGCAGCATTTACACATGCTCAGTGACACAACACAACAGGAGCATCAGTGCTGAGCTGAAGGTCTTGAGTAAGTCCAACTCCATGCCAACCTATCACGCTTCTCACTGAAGCTTGTCGCTCCGCACGCAGTCAAAATGACTTTACACACCAAACATACAGTGTCATTCAAAAGTCTGGAATCAGACAGGTTTTGACGTTTCTATGCTCATCAAGGCTTTATTAATTTGATCAAAAATACATATGCATTTTATGTGGCTTGCTTAGTTGGGGACACCTGATTCCAGTGATGGAAGACGTCGTCTTGACTACAGAGACCGTCTCTCTTTAATTCTCGTCATTATACATTCCCATCACTCTGTTCTTCTATTTGATAATGTTCAGTGCTTTGCTACAATCTGTATTGTTAAAAGCGCTATATGAATAAAAGTGACTGATTGATGAATAAAATAACAGTTTTCAATTTGAATATGCTTTAAATTATAGTATTCATGTGAAGCAAATCTGAATTTTAGCATCAGTCTTTAGATCCTTCACAAATCTTTTTTGGGTGAACAGATATTAAGACAGATTTGACAGAAATTTAATGGCGCATCATAGTAAATATTTCTATTTCCAAAGAAAAAAAAAAAAAAGCATAAAAGATTTTTAATCAAAAAAGCCACTCTTTTTTGATGTTATCCAAATTATGTTAGCTAGTTCTGGACATAGCTGAGGTTAGGTCCGTGAAATGCCCGGGAAGCAGACGTCATAAACCAGAGCCATTTAACACAAAATCAGAAATATAAATTCTGCTCGGAGTGAACTGAACTGATTTTTTTCCGTTGTTAAGCCTGGTTCTAGGTACTATTCATTTTTCTCAAACTCATGTAAATAGGTTATGCTGGATGCCGTTAATATAATAGATTGTAGGATCAATAGCAACCGATATTAGAACGTTCTAGCCAAAACCCCAGGGCAACATCAGGTCTCTGAATCACTGAATGTTTCTGCTGAATGCCACATTAATGAGGTTTCATGTTATTGTCTCCAGACAGAACTAAGATTGTGGACCCTCCTCAGGATCTGCGGGTTTTACGTGGAGATGATGCTGTTTTACAGTGCAAATATATGGTGGACCTCAAGTTAAAACAACCCACAATTCAGTGGAAGAAGGACAAACACAAGCTCACATCGTCTGCTAATGATGACAAGTAAACACACCACATAATCTCTGCTATTTCGAGCTAATCAGCAGCTAACAAAAGTGATTAAAAGCTGATAGCTCCGTTTCTGTTGGTTTTTGTGCTTATTGTGAGTAAGCTTTGTGTAAAAGTTCATTCACATTTTAGCAGCCACTCTCTTTCGAGATGCTTGTATCAGCTAAAGCAGAACGGGCAGGCATCACTCATGGTGATAAGCTAAGGGCACTGCTGCTATAATCTGAGTTTGAGATGTCAATGGTTGCAGGTACACTGAATACCCCGACGGCTCTCTGAAGATCACTGACATTCAGATGGAGGACTCAGGGGTCTACAGCTGTGAGATCAGCACTAAATTGGACTCGGTCAGTGCCACTGGCTCCATCACTGTACAGGGTGAGTCCCTCACCGTCCCCAGATACAGTGTTCGACATTGCCCTGCTTCTGAAAACGCTGACGTGTCGGATGCTCCTTAGATAAGCCTGGTTCTCCTCACTCTCTGGAGCTGTCTGAGAAGAAGGAGCGTAGAGTCACACTGTCCTGGACTCCAGGCCCTGAAAACAACAGTCCTGTATCTGGTAATCTGCCCACCGCTGGTATTCAGTTCATTTAATTCTGGCACCTGTTTTATTATAAACTGTGTGTAATATGAAAATATCTTACCTCTCATCAGAGCCCTTTATAAAACACCCTTCCTCTGGCCTTTTAGTCTAAAAGGAGAAGTATTAATGGATTTTTATACGTTTCATTCAAATTTCCTTACAAAAGAGCATTCATTTAGTTTATTTTTTTATCCAAATTGAGGCAAGGTGCGCGCCTCTTATATCAAATCTTCAATACAATACGGATCAGACATTGCTAGAGCTGACCTTTCATCTCTATTCTCCATCAGAGTTTGTTATTGAGATGAAGGAGGAGCAGAATCCAGACAACGGCCACTGGAAGGAGTACAAAAGAGTTGCTCAAGAAATCAGACACCTGGAGATCCACCTGCAGCCGTACACAACATATCACTTCCGGGTCAGAGCGGTCAATGCAATAGGAATGAGCGAGCCCAGTCCTCCTTCAGACTCATACAGCACTCCGGCAGCCAGTAAGACTCTCTGAGCTCTTCAGTGCTACAGGACTGACCAACAGCACTTTTTTAAGATTTATTTGTTATTTATTTAGATCAGTGTCAGTGTAATGATAGGATGCAGATTGGGAGAGAGAGGGAGATGGGATCAGGAAAGGTCCTCGAGTCTGTCCACGAGTCTATCAGAGCCACTGTCACACTTTTCCACGGCACACACATGACTTTTCTTCCTCTGCCTTTTCTAGTCTTGTTTTCCAGTCCAGTTATCTAAAGATTTGTAAATCTAGATGCACTTCCCTGACATGCAAATTGTCGTAGGATTGTAAAAAAAATGGTTAAAATCTGCAATGGAAGTTTTACCCCAATCTCATGAGAAAATTGATTAATTTTACAAATGGTGATTTATGAATTGGTAGGCATTTGTGGCAACACTTTATTCTGATAGTCCACTTTAGACATTATACTAACAGTAAGTAAATACATGTTAACTAGCAGTCATTAGAGTATTAGTAGACTGTCTGCTTAATTTCTTATTCTACTAACCCTTAACCAACTCTAACTAGTCTACTCTGAGAGTTAGTGGACACG
Source organism: Enteromius trimaculatus (assembly GCA_032361065.1). NCBI lineage: Eukaryota > Metazoa > Chordata > Actinopteri > Cypriniformes > Cyprinidae > Enteromius > Enteromius trimaculatus. The sequence continues at coordinate 247,481 of JAUMHP010000080.1, read as the reverse complement.
TAGCTGCAAATTAATTAGAATGAGTTGACATGTAGTTACAAAGTTTGAACGTCTGAAGTGGACGATCAGAATAAAGCGTAACCAAATTCATTAATTTAAAAAAGCTATATTGTAATAATAATAATAATAAACTTTATTTTCTATAGCACCTTTAAAGGGTACATCTCAAAGTGCTTTACAGAGAAGAAGACAATTAAAAAAATAGCAATAAGCACATTAAATGATGAAATTAACAACAAGGAAATCGCTTATAAGCTACTTAAAAAAATGTTTTAAGTGCAGATTTAAAAACACTAAAAGTTTCAGCTTGTCTGATCTCAGAGGGAAGATAATTCCAGAGCTTAGGTGCACAGACGGAAGAGGCCCGATCCCCCATAGATCGTAAACGAGCAGGCGGTCCCACTAAAAGACCAGAATCAGAGGAACGGAGATCTCACCCCGGAAAATTAACTAGATTTTGTCTTTGGGATGCATGCTGAACACATAGGCATTCCGAGTTTAGACCTTTCCCAATCTCATCCCCAAATCTCTCCCATTTCATTTCCTAAGAGCTGTCCTATCACAATAAAGCAAAAAAACAGCAAAAATTAATCTTAAAAGAAGATGAGAAATGCCTTGTAATAATGATCTCTCCTGCACACAGAACCTGACATGAACCCAGAGAATGTGACGACGGTTTCTTCTGATTCTGACACTATGGTCATCACATGGCAGGTGATTAACGTCTCCAGCAGATTCTCCATTCTGCTGATCTCAGCTGAACTCATCAAGGTGTTCAGTGTGGATCCTTACAGACAGGCGTTTGAGCTGAAGTCTGCAGGACGATCTTCTCCATATTACACATGACAAAGAAGATTATTTTGACTCAATCGTCACAATTACATTTTATTTTTTTTTCTACATTTGACAGGAACTGGATCGACGACAATTTAACGGGCCAGGTTTTAAGTACAAGATCTACTGGCGTGAAGCTTCCGGCAGGAGTTCACACTGGAAGGAAGGCAGCGCCTCAAATCCTCCGTTCGTTGTGAACGGCACTGGGCCCTTCATCCCCTTTGAGATCAAAGTTCAGGCAGTCAATGAGCTTGGTGCAGGACCAGAACCAGACGCTGAGTTTGGCTACTCAGGGGAAGATTGTGCGTTTTCAAACATTTCCTGCTTTACTTTTAGCCTATGCTTTGCTTTATTTTGACAGTTTCATAGAAATGACTCTCAATCTCTCACAGTACCTCAGGAAGCTCCTTCAGAGGTGACAGTGACCGAGCTGAACAAAACCACTGTCCTGGTAAGATGGAGTCCAGTCAGCATGGAGTCTGTCCGTGGACACTTACTTGGCTACAAGGTACATGATCTATAAACCATCATTTATAGTTTCGGTACTTGGCTCCCAGCTAAAAACTTTATTGTTCTAAGAATGTTCTGTGATGTTTTCAGAAGCAAGTTTTATTTTAGAGATTTAGATGTTGATGTCTATTTCATGTCAATGTCTGGTTTTTGGAAAGTTTTTGATTAGATAATAGTGGTTATTTACTGAACATAAAGATACAATCATTATGTAGTATTCTGGTTATCTAATTTGGTATCAGTTACACATTATTTATTGCAGACATTCAGTGGTTCTTTAGACTGAAATCCAGCAGTGTATAATTAGATCTCTTCAAATATATAAAAAAAATAATAACTAAAGAATCAGGTTATGAATCTCAGCAATGGTGACATGCTTCATGCTGCAATGAATTCTGGGTGCATCATGCAAAACATCTAGGTTACGAAGGTAACCCTTGTACCCCGAAGAAGGAAACTGAGACGTTACATATGGGAACTTGCTTAAGAGACCAATCGCCTGTGAGCTTCAAACAAAAGGCCAATGAATATTGGCGTGCACAGATTGCATCCAGGTTTTCGCTGAGGAGCCGAGTCAGCATCAGCGGGACCCCTGGGTCGGGGCAAGGGGATGTAACGTCTCCATTCCCTCCTTCAGGGAACGAGGGTTACGTTCGTAACCTAGACGTTCCCCTTCATTCGAGTCACTCTGATGTTACATATGAGAACAGACCTGTGGAAAAGGCCTCGACCCTGAGGCGCCATTACATGGAGACGATCAGGAAAGGATCAGCACGTAACCCTCCCAATGCCCTGAGGGCCAGAATGGGGGGCCCCACAGGGCTGCCAGTTGTTGCTGAAACAGTTGGTTGATGACGCGGAGCACATGTTTCTAACTTTCCCTTTATATATGTGGAATTTTTGAACAATTCAATATACTGTAGATAAGATTATGGATATAATTGTAGGGAAACACGGCCTTCTGGCTGACCGTAGAATATTGAGATTTGTAGCCACAACCTACTGGGCGAAGGAGACTCTGAAGGAGCACAGTCAGAGCTACTCCGCTCCAGTTCTGACTGCAGGGCAGGAGGACTCAGGGTCGCCTTAGTAGGGGAACAACTGAAAGAAGCGCACAGATCTCGTGGGAATGGCGCAGCAAACCGACACCAGCAGGCCTCCGGCTCACCTGCTGTCTTCAGTGAAGACACGGGAGGACACAGCCTTTACACGGAGGTCATAAAACCTCGCAAAGGTGTTGGGTGTTACCCAGCCTGCAGCCCTACAGATATCTAGAAGCGAGGCGCCGTGAGCCAACACATAGGAGGAAGCAACACTCCTGTGTGGAATGGGCTCTCAGTCCTAAGCGGCAGATGGCGGGCGAGTTGTGACATGCGGCCGGAGCGTAGACCACCTTGTTGGTTGATGTACGCTATGGCTGCAGTGTTGTCCGTCTGAACCAGCACGTGCTTGTGGTGCAGCATCGGTCAAAAGCGACGCAGGGCCAGAAAGACGGCTAACAATTCGAGGCAATTGATGTGCCAAAGCAGTCTGATGCCTGTTCAGGGACCCGAGGCCGTTTGCCCGTTGCATAGAGCACCCCAACACATGGAGGAGGCATCTGTGTTGACCACGACATGCCTGAACACCTGTCTCAGGGGTTCCCGTAGAAAAGCAGGGTCTGACCACGGGCTGAACAGGCAGTGACACTGCGGGGAATATGGAGAGTGCCACGGTGCCATGCCCATCTCAGGACTCGATCGTGTAACCAACACTGAAGCGGTCTCATAAGAAGCAAGCACAGCGGCTACGGCTGCCATATGCCCCAGGAGCCTTTGAAAGATTTTAAAAAGGAACCGTCCAGACACTTCAGCATGGCCTGCGCACGCTCGTTGGTGAGGCGGGCAGTCATTTCAACCGAGTCCAGCTCCATGCCGAGAAAAGAGATCCTCTGCACTGGGGAGAGTTTGCTCTTTTCCGGTTGACCTGAAGGCTCAGATGGCTGAGCTGCCCGAAGCACCAGGTCCCTGTGCAGATCTCTCAAGTGAGCTAATAGCAGCCAGTCACATCCGCAAGTCCACATCTGGTGTAATAATGTTACCAATAAACATTTTTAGAATGCTTTTAAAGAATGTTATCCTACCTTTTAGCAGAGAATTTTGAGAACAAAAGTAAAACCGAAAACATTCCCAGAACATAACAATTCTAGAGGGTCTGGTGATTATCATAGATGTTTTTCTCCCGGTCTCTCTCTAGATCCATCTGAGAAAGAAAGGACCCAGAACTCGCAGCCGAAGAGCCCTGCCGATGCACAAACCAGTGGCGAACAAAAACAGAGTGATTCTGGTTCATGGAAACAAGGTGGAGACGGTCGTGAGCGAATTGCAGTTTTACTCGAACTATACTTTGACAGTTGCACCTTTCAACAGCAAAGGTGAAGGTCCGCATTCGAAGACGTATCACTTTAGCACTCCAGAAGGCGGTAAGGTCACTTTTTACAGCGCATGTGAAAACCTCTATGAATGTGGATTAGATGAGCTGAACTTGTGCTTTTCTGGCATACAGCTCCTGGCCCAGTTTCATTCTTGGGCTTCGAGAGCCCATCTGAGACGGAGATCACCCTGCACTGGGAAGCTCCAGACAAACCCAACGGAGTGCTCACAGGCTACCTGCTACAGTACTATGAACGTGGGTCAACCCAGGATTGTTTATTTCACGTTTATCAGCACTTCATGTAATACAAATAGCTTAGAAAGTGCCTTACTGTAAAACCAGTATAATCTGCAGGAATCAACCATTATAATTGCAGCAAAGAAAAAAATACAGTATCAGTGAATTACTGCTACAGTTGATTGTTTTCACGTGACTTCAGACTCTTGAAGCTGTGCTCCACTGACCGCCAGTCATTTTTACTCTGTTTGCATTAAGTGATACTGTAGTAAAGCACAGACATTAAACGGTGAAATTCAGTAAACACATTATTGTTGATGTATATTTTGTACAGGCAAGCAGATGAGGCCAAAATATAAACACAACATGTAAAGTTTCTTGTTAAATGCTTTCCCATAGAAACCCATTATAAGGAAAACACTGAACCATTAAGAGGATTGCTGGTAACACTTTATTTTGATTATTCTTTTAACTTTTTTTGTTTTGTTTTGTTTTCTTTTGAACAATCTGTTGACAATAAGTAGCTTTGCACCTACATGTTAACTCTCATTAGAATATTAGTACCCTCTCTAATTAATATCTGCTTACTCTTTATTGTGACGGTCTCCCAAAAGACGCTCTACTGACTATAAGTAACTTTGCAAGTACATATCAACTTATTCTAATCCTAACCCTACCAGTCTACTAGTACTCTGCTAGCACTCGAGTGAGAGTTAGTAGATATGTAGGTGCAATGTTACTGATAATCAACAGAATACAGTAAAGAGACCATCAAAATAAAGTGAAACCGGATTGCTTTCATATTTCAGCCTCATCTGTTTCATGTGTAAAATATGCATTTTATATTGAAATATTACTGTTTTAAATATATTACAGCACTTTTGTTGTGCTATTTAATGAATGAAATATTGCTGCCGGAGCTTAATTTATGGCCAAACCTTTTGAGAGGTGTTCTACTGTAAATATTTGCTGCGGTAACACCGAAAACTGAAACTTTTAAAGGTTTTTACTTCAGTTCTATGGACGATTTCCCCTTACAGCTAATCGACTGATTATTCCAAGCCAGAGCTTTGTCAGTAGATTACAAACGCATGGTATTTACATGATTTTTACTGTATTTAAGAAAAGGTAATCAGATTTTATTCATTCTGATGGGTTGCTGTTCTGTCGTCTGTTTAGCTGTGCCTGGGGTTACGAGCACACAGCTGGTGGAATCCATCAACTTGCCCCTTGTTACTGAGTTCACACTAAAAGACCTGAATCCTCAGATCCAATACCACTTCAAACTCAGAGCAATCACTGCCGCTGGTGATGGGGAACCTATAGAAATGGAGGGCGCCACCTTGTTGGATGGAGGTGAAACTGCACAATCAAAACTCCAGCATTCTCAATGTCCTCAATGTGTCACAGGACACAATATTACATTTACTGATCTACAATATTGTGTTATCTGTCTGTTCCCTCTCCAGAACCACCATCTACAATCAGTATTGGACCTGGAGAAACATTTGTTAATTTCAGTTGGGTGCCAGGAGAAAGACAGCGTAACTTTGCCTTTAGCTTCCGTTACATGAAAGAAAGTGGTGAGAGTCTGATCAATTTTGATCTACTTTTCCTGAAGTAGTTTTCCCGCTGTCATAGTATGAGTATTGATGTTGTTGATCACCATCATCGAACAGTGATGAAAGTATTGGTGTAATTGCAATTTGTATTTATAGCTAGAGTATTTTTCATGAACCCTAAAATGTATCTAAAATCTAAATAGAGCATCTAAATTGTATGGCTATTTAAATATAAAGAAATATATATGACCCTGGATTGAGCTATATAATAAATAAATAAACAAACTTTCCATTGATATATGGTTTGTTAGGATAGGATTAGTTTGTTGTTTGAAAAACTGGAATCTGAGAGTACAAAAGAAAAAAAACCTAAATATTTAGAAAATCACCTGTAAAGTTGTCCAAATGAAGTTCTTCTAATCAAATACTAATATTTTGATATATTTACAGTAGGAAATTCACAAAATTTCTTGATGGAACATGATCTTTACTTGCATCATGATTTTTGCATTAAAAAACTGATCAATACTATGGCTATTGCTACAAATATACTTGTGCTACTTATGACTAGTTTTGTGCTCCAGGCCCACATATAAATGTTTATCCATTCAAGTAAAGATGTCCAATCTGAGGAATGTGGGGAAAATTAGGCACACCATTCATCATGGAATGGAGCAAAAATAAGGAAAAATACATGCCATTGAAGCATTTTCATTTCTAAAATGGGAAAGTTTTCAATGCTTTTGCATTGAAATTTTTTAAGCAAGTTTGAGGTTGATATTATAGTTAGATAGGATTTTTGGGCCACTGTGCTCAAAGGCTCACAAAGCTGTATCCTAATTTGTCAGTAAAATATATCAAATAGGAAAAAAAATCTATGTGGCTGAATGTATTGGTATGATCGATGTGAGACATTAGGTGTACTCATCAGTACTGATTTGTGTGAGTTTTGCCCATATGTGCCCCCAAGAGAAAACCTGAAAAATTGTAATGTTGTTTGTGTGCATGGTAGTGGGTGAATGGGTAGAGTCGGAGAAGGTCAACTCCTCGCAGGCGTTCTATCAGTTGCAGGGTCTGACGCCGGGCGTTGTGTACCTCCTGCAGATCCTACCAGGAAGCAATTCCACGCGATTCAAAACGCTTGGGCCAGGTACAGGATACTAACAACCATCTCTGGGTTGTTTTACTCGTTCCGTGCTCTCACGTGTTGTCTCTTTCTCAGAACTGCAAGAGCTGCCCAGCAGCTTTGCGACTCAGGGCTGGTTCATCGGACTCATAAGCGCCATGGTTCTGCTGCTGCTGATGCTGTTCATTCTGTGCTACATCAAGAAGAGCAAGGGAGGAAAGTATTCAGGTAACACACAAACAGTGGCGGCTACTGATCTGTCAAATAGGGGAAGCTCTTATTAAACTCTGTAAGAGTGAAACAAGGAATGTGATGTATAATTGTGTGAAATGTATGATGAAAATCAAGCAATTTCGCCAAGCAAATATACAGAAATAGGTTGCATCAGTTTTTTATTTCGACTGAACTTGAGAAATCCGCGATGGGACTGAAGCGAATAGCTTCAGCGATTCCTATAGTACAAAAT
>JAUMHP010000080.1:147886-160953 GCA_032361065.1 Enteromius trimaculatus | reverse complement strand
TCAGCTGGCAAAAATATGAAATTATTCCAACTATATTGTTTCTCTGTGCCTTTATCGTTAGCATTGTGGTGACTATTCTTTAATACTGAGAACGAGTTTTAGAACTAAATTGTGTATCGTTATAGTTATTGCGCTTGGTGTGAACGTTTACACTTCCACTCACATCACTTAGCTCGAGCAGAATTTAACAAATAAGCTTTTGATAATAACGTTTTCTTAAAGATATTCACGGAATGATTTTCACGGCAAAATAGCGCCCCCTCATGCACCACTGCTGGAAGTCACTTTTCCTCGATAACATTTCTGATAATATTTCTGAAATCGTTACTTGTGTTGTGTATGCATCTTACGCAACAACTTATTTTCTAAGACCAAAAAAAGTAGGAATTTCTTTACAGCATGGAAAAGATAAATGAAACGTAAGCATACGCTTCGCTTGAGTTTGACAATGCAATAATGATGATGGAGACGGAGTGTGTGTAGTACAGCAGCCCGCACTGAGAGAGTGAGGGAGTGACTGACTGTGTGCAGCGCAGTGAGGGAGTGAGTCAGGCCGCCGAGCGCTGCTCGTCCAATGGAGCTGTGCGGATCCCCATCCCACTCCAGCTTACCGATCACGTTTATCACCGTTCACATGATCTTCAGGGATGGACGACGATCTGGTGTGTGAATATGACTCCACCTGGGACACGGAGAGCGACGGGGACGAACTGGAGAACACCGGCCGCAGCAAGAAAACACGGCCCGCTTTCGTAAGGCACTCTATCTGGCTCCTCTGTGAACTGCTGCTCTCTGTGTGAGGGGCTTATACTCTCACTCTCGCTCCTCTCTGAACTCTGCACTGCGTGTGGGCTTTATACAGTCTCTCGTTGCCCTGTCTCTGCTGCACTGTGCGCGGGGTTTTGCACACTAACCGGGCGCTGTGCTTCTCGCTTTCGGCGCCGTGTGTTTGATGTTGTGTTTGGGTGTAGCTCCGCGCGCATCTAACGCTTGAGCAGGGAATGTGTAGACAACCCACTCGAGAGGTTATTGCTTTGCGGTTGTTCTACTTCTAATATTTGATCGCGTTTGATAGAATAGCACACTAGCTAGTTAATATCAGCGCCGCTGATCGGAAGTGCGTCACTAGCAGCCGATCTCCACATCATCTGCTGGACGTCACGTTAGGCCACATACGATAGCAAGTTGTTTGAAATGCCTTCAGCCTGCTATATTTCAGCCTTTCAGAGCATTTGCTCATGACTCTAACAATGTAAAGCAAAATGCAAGGGGTTTTTAGAGTGCACTCTCGGGTTTCGGCGGTTATATCGAATTAGGCCTATTACCATTGGTGTCTTTGCCACTTTGTTCCTGTTTTCCTAAAAATATCAGTTTGATACAGCACAATATTTATAACAATGTGACTTTCTCTACAAAATGTGACGCTTGTTAGCATGTGCAAATGATCCATCATCATCCAATGTGTTCAGACAGGAATAAATCAATCTTGCACAGCATTTAATGATGGATAAAAGCCCCCTAGATACACTTTTATGGAATGCATACATTAATTCTGATTACATTCTTATTTATATTTATCTTGTGTGTGGGGGTGTCATTGTAAAATACTACTGTTTTGACATTATTTTTATTTTATTTCTCTGTTCTCTAACACATTGGTTGCATGTAACTAAAACTACTCAATTAATTTGGCTGAATTTGACTTTTTTTGTTTGTAATTGTTTATTAGAGAGTAAATTCTTTCCCGAATGGCTTGAGCAGCTGTGTACAGTGTAGTAGACATTTCACAGGAAGCTCTTACAATGACTGAGCAAACGAGAAAAAAATAGGAACAAAAAGACAGCAATAGCTCCTTGAGTTGCTACTCATCACTATTTCTAATTCAATGTATAATTTACTCAAGAAGTCTGAAATGTTAAAGAGCCACTGAGCCACTCAATCTACCATGAATAGTTTCGGATTTTGGGACGAAGCCAGTTAAAGCATTTTAAAGTAATGTTTGGACCTTCTTTCTTTGCAGTGGTCCAACTCCTCCTCAAGAAACCTCAGAGCAGCCAAGGACATGCAGAACTACAGACACGGATATCCAGTAAGAGTTTGTCCCAAAATAAACTAAGAGTGCAGTTTGAATTGATTATATAAAGCCCTGCCGTGCTAATGTGATGGTCTTCTGTCTGTAGAACATCAATGAAGAGGAATGTCCAGAAGAAAGAATGACTAATTTAAAATTCTATTTGAATGAAATTAAATCGTCACCTGATGGTACGTCTCCACTTTCTCTGAAGCTGCAATAGCAAGTCTCTAGTAGGAGTGTATTGCACTTCTTTTCAAGCTCTTGTCATGTTTCTTGTGCTCCTTAGATGTGTCGGTGGAGACATTTCACACTGAGTGGAGAACCGATTACAAAAGACTGGAGAGAGTTCACTCCTACATTCAGTGGTAAGAAACACGTCTTGAACGATCACACGGATCCTCCTGAGAACTGCTTGGCTCTGTGAGGGATTGTGACCGTGTCTGTGTTTTGTTAAGCAGATGAATGGATTTGAAATAGAGCTGTAACGCTACACAAACATGATGGATCGGTAGATGCTCCGTTTGGACGTCACGGTACAGCAGGGGAAAACTAAACATAGTATTGTTCCTTTTATTATTATTATTAAACAGTGCTTGAATGGAATAAGAACTTGCTTTTTCTTTAAATAAATTCAATCATAATGAAAATTTTCTTATGGATAAAAACTTACCTTGGCTTAACTATAAGGAGCTTAATGGAGGAATTCAATTAATTTATTTTAATGAGCTCTTTGTTTTCTAGAGGTAAATGAATCTAATAGCAATAAACAAACTCCGTACATCTCTTCTCCTAGTGCTCGCACACATACTCTCGGCCCACGCTTGGCTGGTGTGAACGGTTGAACTCAGGATCACAGGAGGTCAGCCTGGAAAGTTTCTCAACATATAAATCAGATGCTTGTGTTGATCTGATTATGAATTTACGCTGGGTGCGTGGTCCCAGATCAGCTTTCAGGAAGCTGTTTCGGATCTCCTGCGAATGTTATCTGTCCCGTGTTGATTGGATTAGGGTCATAAGAAATGTCCTAAGTTCAACAGGCTGGGTCGTTGGGCTGTTTGACTAAACTTCTACTTTTTACGACTTTGGTCAGGTTCCGAATAAACTCCCGCTTAGTCTGAGATGGTGTTAGGTGGGTTTTGTAGCTTGTCTGTTCATTTGTAATCAGGTCTTACATAAACTATAGGGTGCTCTTTTACACACCGGGGTGATTATCGTGGACTGTGTTTTTCACGATGTCTTTCATCGCATCTTTGTGTTCATACCCAAGCAATTTTCTGTGGCGATGATCCGAGCGAATGTTCACATTAGATGGCATTTAATGAAAAACAGAAATACGCCGGTTTCCATCGAATCTTATTTGATCTGCATTCCTTTCCCTAACTCCTTCTTATCAACATTTTGTAGTCACTGTCTTGTTTGTCATAAAACCCTTTGCGTTCAGACACCAATGAGACCAGCAGCTCGATGCGTCTTCTGTGTCTCCTTACTTCCTCTTTATCATTCGTGTCACTGGTGATGTTTACATGCACAGTTTTTGTTTAATTGGACTGAATTAAATCTGATTGATGAATAGGATTGTAGTGTTTACGTGAGTGCTAAATAGAGGGAATGGGTTGATGTGCCCTCCACTAATATTGGGACCGTTGGTAAGTCTGAGCGAAGGTCACTGAGAAAATAAATCCACATTAAATACATTGTTTATCCTTTAGATCTTTCATTTTAAAAAATTCCAAACTATCATTGAAGTAAAACAATTGAAAATGAGGAGAAGACTCATGATGACATAAATGTTTTTCTCCGATACATGTTAGCCACAATTATTGGCACCAAATTATCGCGACATCCTTTTCCCAAGATAACCGCTCTGAGTTTTCTCCTGTAACGCCTGGAGAGTTTGGAGAACACCTGATAAGAGAAGAGAGACCCTTCAGATCACCAGCTCCATGTTAGTTCTCCTCACTCAGGGTTCAGCTCAGAGGACTGGGACAGACATGGCAAGAGATTCATTTTGAGCTCGGTGACTAATTCTTGTGTTTATTTTGATGTTTGTGTTTGGATTATCGTCCCAGTGGAAGACCCAACCATAAGATTGTGAATTATTGATTTTTATCTCAATCAGTCACTTTTATTTCTAGAGCTCTTTTAACAATACAGATTGTAGCAAGTAATGTAATGTATAACCACGAGATGAAACTATTTATTTATCAAGACGGTCTCTGTAGTCAAGACCACGATAATCACTTGAAATCATAGCTTTAGCAGCTCCAGGCACGTGAACAAAAGCAGCAGTCTCATTGGCCAGCCTGTTTTTAACGTTAAACCTAAAATCTTTCAAAATGCTGCTGTCCCAGGTAGACATTTATTCAGCAATCTTAGAAATATAAGATCTCCCGCCACTGCTATGCTGACGAACCTCAGTTCTGTCTTCCAGCAAAAACAGGGACTGTTTGGAGAGGCTTCATAGCTGTTTTGAGGAGATAAAAGCTTGGATGGCAGCTAAATGAAAGCAAAAGTGGCATTCTGATATTGAGCCATTCTAGGACTTCACCTGTTTTTAATTTAGGCTCTGTCTCTGCCAGTGTCCAAGCCTATGTAAGAAAGTTTGGTGTTGAAAGAAAGAAAGTCTGGTAGTCGATTTGCTTCTGAACTTTAAGAAACAAATTAGTACAGTGGTAAAGGGCAGCTTCTTCCATCTGAGATCGAACTGAAACAAGAAACAGTAATGCATGCGTTTATTACATCACGCTTGGATTACAGTAATGCTTTTTATTATGGCCTGCTTTAAACGCCAATTTCTCATCTGCAAAATGCTGCAGCAAGGCTTCTTACTGGAACACAAAAGAGGGATATTTCTCCAATTTTAGCGTCATTACATTGGCTTCCTGTAAAGTTTAAAATGGCTGTCATTGTGTACAAGGCTTTATCTGGACTTGCACCTAAATATCCATACACTCCTCAAAGGGCACCCAGGTCTAGCAGTCAGCTTCTCTTAACTGCCCACATTGGGACAAACAAAGGGTGACGAGCTTTTTCAGCTGCAGACCCCAAACTGTGGAATAGTTTGCTGGAAAACAAGGAACAGGAAAGAAAAGGACATGTGGCCAGGTATGGTTTCCCATACTAGGAATTGGTGCTCTGCGTTTAACCCACCCATCCACACACACACACACACACACACACACACACACACCCGGAGCAGTGGGCCTTGCTCAGTCGTGGTGTTGAAGGTGGAGAGAGTTCTGGTTATTCTCTTTCCCCACACACAATCCCTGCTGGACCTGGGACTCCATTAGGTGAAAATGTGAGATTTGCTCCTTCATTAACGAGTTTTAAATCAATTTATGTCCTCTGGCTTTCGATTGATGTCATTTTAAGGCTCTGATGTCAATTTGCTCTTTTCTTATCATATTTTATTATATTAAATTTGATCTGATATGCTTTCTTTGTTTTTACATCTGTATTTTGTTGTACAGCACTTCGGTGAACTTTAAAATGTGCATTTTTAGACTTGACATGACAAAATGTATCATCATTTGAAAGCTGATACTTTGTTTCTTACAATATACTGTATAAAACTATATAAAAAGTTCCCAATGAAGGTCCAGTCGTGCGTTATCCGTTACACCCCTGTTTTAGGAACTTACAGCTGTGTTGTTTGTAGGTTGTTTCCTCTGCGAGAGCCTGGAGTGAACTACATGGCTGCAGAGCTCACCAAGAAGGAAATACAAGTAAGTCATGACAATCCCCAACTCTAATAAACCCTCTGAGCTGTGCTGTGGCACTGAAGGTCCTATTGTCTGCAGGCCTTCAAGGAGAGCGATGAAGCTAAGAGCCGTCTCCTGGACTCCTACGAGCTCATGCTCGGGTTCTACGGCATACAGCTGCTCAACAGAGAAACCGGGGAGGTGAAGCGCGCCGAGAACTGGAGGGAGAGATTTGCCAATCTAGAGAGGTAAGGGGACTACCTCTGCTTTCAGAACCTTCCTTCAGATGATTCGCTGCCTCTCTGTTGTTCTTCTGGTGTACCGTAGTTTTCAGGGATTCAGTAAGTTCCTCAACAGTACTGAGTCAAAAGAATGCCCACACTTTCATAGTCTCTTTTTAACACTGTTTTGGATGTAGATGTCACAGTAAAAAGCTGCTTCATCATTGCAGAATGATAGATGTCATTTGGCATTGTCCTTCTCGTGCAGTTCTGTTCTGACCCCAAGACTCAACTAATCTTTGCAATTCCTCAGCTGTGATCCAGAGACAAAAGACAATCACAGCCCTAAAAAAGAGCCGATATTGCATTTATACAACAGTTCGTTGGCACAAAGTCTCTTTAAAAGCCGTCCTCTGTGTGAACTACTTCCTTCCGCCACAGATTTACATCTAAAAGTTCTGTGCGGTTGAGTTGCTTCATTGAAAGCTTATTGTATTACTGTATTATGTAAAATATCATAATGTGTTTTGAAGAGACACTTAATAATAAGTAATTGATACATTTTTTTATTAACAAAGTTCAGGAGGAGCACGTTCACATAATTATCCTAAATTAATAGAAACGCAATCAGTAATCAAACCAGTTAACAAGATAAGAGGTGTGTGTGTGTGTGTGTGTGTGTGTGTGTACACACTGAGAGTTTCCCAGCATCCCTCCTCCACTCTACTCCGCACCTACTTAACCTGTAGGGGGTATTCTTGGTTAAAAGATTTTTTTACTTGTAATGAAAACTCTTGTACCAGTGTATGCTTTATTATTTATGATCTATTAGTAACTGTTCATGAATCATTAATGAACTCTTGACTATTAGTTAATATCAACAAACAAATCTGCAGTTTGCTGAAGGGCTTTCCCGACAGCACCAGAAGTGATGCTGTTGACTCTAAATAAAACGTGAAAGACAATTATGTGCATTTTACAATAACCAACAATAACTATGTTTCAGAATGACACGTGGGCTTATGGAGTGTATTAGGATGTATTGAAACCATTGCACTCTTTCTTTATTTCCAGACTCGCATACCTCTAAAAATAATGTCACATGTGCTTTCAGAAACATGCACAACAATCTCCGAATCACAAGGATCCTGAAGAGTCTGGGAGAGCTGGGCTTTGAGCATTTCCAAGCCCCTCTGGTGAGATTCTTCCTGGAGGAGACCCTGGTCAGAAAGACCCTCAGCAGTGTCAAACGCAGCGTGCTCGACTACTTCCTGTTTGCCGTGCGTGACAAGCGTGAGCGTAGGAAGCTGGTGCGCTTCGCCTTTCAACACTTCGAGCCTAAAGACAAGTTTGTGTGGTGCCCCAGGAAAATCCAAAAACGCTTCAAGAAGAAGTCGGAGAAGCGTCAGAACTCTTCAGCCAGCAGCATCGGAGAGAGCACAGCGCAGGATGAAGGTCATTCACGATATAAAAGCAAGGACGCAGAAGCTGCGAGTGAGCCAAAACTCAGCAAGCCGGTCGCTGAGCTCACGGACACAAAGAAGCAGGTCGATAGCGACTCTGAGAAACAGTCAGAAGATCAGGAGCCCGATCCAGACGCTGCTGCTTCTGTAGAACTAGGTCTCAGTAACGGCACCGCTGTGAACAACGGAGAGACTGAAGACCAGCATGTCTCTCAGAAGCCTGAGCGAGCGGCAGAGGCCGCGGATGCTAGCTGGGAGCGTGTAGCCGCTTCTAGTGCAGGATCGGCAGACTCTCGGGACGAGACGGACTGTCTGCTCTGTCCTGCAGACACCCAGGAGGAGCCGGAAGAAACGAGTAAGGACAGGACAGTGACTGACAGCCCTAAACACAACACACCAACACAGTCAGAGAAGCTTCCCGGGACCCTGACCAGCGTCCAGTCAGAGAGCCATGAGAAGAACGCAACAAACTGCAAGCAGACTAATGGATCGGAGACAGAAGAGCCGATGGACATTGTGGACGCAAGCTCACCCCTCGCCCATGAATGATTCCTGAACACCACAAAGCACTGAAAACTGACACTTTATGAACTTCTTATGAGAGGAGATATGAACTGAGCTGTTTTGTAAAGAGGGCTTCATTTCAACACGTTTTCTGTGCGGTGCTTCAGCTACGATGGGGCCAAGTTTGAATGTTTATTTGTCCATACTTTCATATTTGCGGTTTTCCCAAACCTTTTTCTTTTTCTTCATCTGAAACTCTGAAAGAGGAATGTACACTACTGATTTCTAGAGTTAGGAAACTGATTTTGCTGATATTCCTAAATTCAAATGAAGGAGCTTGTCTGTTACTAAACTAATGAAAATATTCTATAGCTTATGACTGCAGATGGAAAAATGATCAGACGCTGTATAAATCGATCCCTTCTTTGAATGTGCAGCAATGCAGGAACTCCAAATGATTTCATATTCTTCCCACAGTACCATAAATGAACCCTTCATGAAAAACATGATTTAATGTTTATATATAGTTTTTCTGTTAATAACAATAATTGAATTGTGCTTTCTTTCCGCTCAATTGCTGAAGCTCGGTAATAATAAAGGCAGAACTTAAGGGAATAAAGGGAACGTGTTTGTTTTGTCACTTCGATGCATTCATTGTGTCTCCTTTGGCTTGATCTCAGAAGGTTTGACAGATTTAAAACACATTGTACATTATACTAATCATACAAACCTTAACAATGGTGACAATTAAAAGAATATCATAATAAAAAAACAAAAATAAAAAAAATGCAGCAATGCATGCTGGGAGCCATGAATGTGTTTTGTATGAGTCCCATTGTTGTGTTGTTTCATAAGCCGAATGTTGATAGTGTTTTAATGACACAAAATATGTTTTAAACTAAAAGTTAACTACCCTCACAGACTGTCATGGTTTTCATCTAGAGTTTCTAGAAGCACAACAACATTGTTAAAAGATATTTTTCCTATTGGTTGAGTTATTTAAACCACTTGAACACAATCCTTAAACAATACAGTGCCCTCCAATAATATTGGCACCTTTGGTAAATCTGAGCAAAGGTGGCTGTGAAAATAAATCATGAAAACTCATGACTGGGTCAGGGTCACCTGTCAGCAAATGGGATGAGAGCGGGTGAGTGGCCGACTTTTGAGAACCATCCAACAACCATACCATGAAGCGCGATGTCATGTAAGCGTGCGTGTGTGTATCAACTGTTCTGTGTCTCTGCGTTTAAACACATACACTACTGCTCTCTAAAATCTGTATTGTGTTTTTTACATGGCAGCTTGTCAACATAGTAGGAAAAACATACCGACGTTGTCGCACGTTAAACTTGTTTAATCTCAGCTTATTAAAGTCAGGTCTTGATGAGGATGATGAGGAATGCATGGGCCATGAACTGCACACTGACCAGAATGAACAACTGGCAAAGTTTGGAGCAACACATGTCCTGGCGATTCTTTTTCATCTACGCCAATTAAGAATAATCTTTTAATTTATGAGGAAATTTACAGGCGAGCAGTTTTCATTCATTTATTAGTATAATAGTATGTAATGGTATTATTTATTATTATTATACCCAGATCTGCAGTTGTTAACCATGGGATGTGGGACCAAATTAGAGTAGACCATGGGAAGGAGTTTTACTTTTCCTTCTTCATTCAAGAAATGTTTGAAGGTTACCGAAACAGACGAGAGAGACAACCCTACATGCAAACACAATCAACTAAGATACCGAATGAGCTCACTTTGCATAATATGTGAAAATACTTTTTACCAATACTGAAGAAAATCACAGCTGCTGCTGCTTAGAATAAATGTAAACTGAAACTGAAGTAGTTCGTTTCAAAGCAGTATTCAAACATACAGGCTGTGATTTGTAGGGGGATTTCCCCTCCTCTGGTCTATGCATTCCTGCCTCTGCTAAATCATTTTTGTCCCCGATGCGCATGTGAGTGAGGGTACTGCTTTGAAAAAGCTATTTCACAATGCTTACTTTTAAACTAACTACTTAAATCATTGTTCTTCTGTTTCCACAAACACAGAACATGAGAATAATAGGGTAAATTATGCACTCAAACAGAGCTAGTGGACCAGGAATTGTTGGACATGGAGCACAACCTCGTCAGATACTGTGTCTCCAGCTTCACGTGCCAGCTATGCCACCTTGGCCTCAGTAGAGCTGTACAAGCTTGGAGTGAACACCGGATTCCTGGTATACTGAAAGAAGACTTGGGAGTTTGTCATCACCAGTGTGCTTCTGTTAGTGGAAGCAATGTCTGAAAGCTCTTTCATTACTGACGCGACGTCTTTTAGGCCTTGAGCAGCCAGCACAACATCTTCACTCGTTCAAACACATCCTGCAAGCCACTGCTGCCATCATCTCTCTGACTGAAGTTGAAACAAATCACACACACAACTCAGTCTTGTTTTAGGTAGAATGTTAATGACTGACAGACAGAAATCACTTTAATGTTCTTATCAACTTCAGTCTCCATCCTAAATGGAGATGTTTGTTGAGTACTTAACCATTTTTGATCAATAGAAGTAGTATGAAGGAAGGGAAAAACTCTGCATACCCATCATTGAGGACAAGGATCTCTCAGTTCAGATTCCAGCCTGTTGATGATTCATCTGGAAAGAAAGACAATCGGAGGATCATACTATTCACGTGAGAGCACTTTCACCCTCCTTACCACGTATACTTACCTATATATTCTTACCTGTCTCCATAGTGGACCGAGGAATCAGAGATCCGGAGATCGCTCACTTTATTCTCAGAAGGTGATCTGCAAGGAGCACGGAAATGTATTTATGTTCATGCAATCAGGAGATCGCTATATAAAGACTATTTACAGTGCGGGCAAAGCGATCTGGAGATCACTCTTCTTGTTTGCCTTTGTTTTATTTCTTCATTATATTTCATGCCAAGCTTTGATGAAGTTGTGTTTGAAGTTTAAAAAAATACCCCTTCTACTCATCTACGTTGTCTGTCCACATCCATGTCTGAGCGTAACAATACCTAGGCCTCTTTCGTTGCTTTCTTGTTGAAATCTTTGAAATTCCTTCTCTGTAACGGCAAGTATTGGCGAGCATTTTTCTTCCAGTACAATGAACCTGTAGGTAACATTAATAAACATCCAAGTCTCAAATAAGTAAAACCCACAAAACAATGATTATAAATAATTCTGCATAAAAATATGTTAACTTCAGACTCCACTATCTGTTTAACCTGAGCATCCGTAAGGATCAGTGGCTCTTCTCTGTTTAGGGCACTTTGAACTTTAGCCATAACGCAGGGACTGTTGCTTCAAACTCCATAAACCAGACAACTACGGTTCTGCTGGGCTTCAATTTTCCATTCAAACATTCAGCAATGAAAATAGACCTTTCAATTGGAAAGTTAAGGTGTTGTTATTAAATTTTTACAGCCACATACAAACATACAGTCTGTGCGTGTGTGTATAAATATGTGTATGTATGTAGAGAGAGAGAGAGAGAGAGAGGGAAATAGTTACCTCTGAAATGAACGGGACATGCTTTCCCTCCAGGAAAAATCGCCATGTTCATATTGTCAGTCAAATACAAATTTTGGCTGGAGACCTGCAAAGTATCACTAAATAATTATTGCCTTTTTTATAATCTTTTAAAAAAATCTCAAACCAATTTGACATACAATCTCTTCATGACGCGAACCACCACTAACCAGCTAGAACTTTTTGCTTAATTAACGTTAGTACGATCAGAATCTTAATTAGCTGCACCTGGAAAATCACGTCATCCTCCCTCACTGTGACTCTCTTGTTGCTTTTGTAAAGCACGTAATGGTCCATAATGTCTCGGAGAGACAACGATGCCGATGTCATTGATTTATTGGAGTACTGAGTTTCCGCCCGGACCCTATTCCTTGAAACACCTAGTCACTTCCGTGCCAGGTGTTGCCGTTTATTGGGACTATAAAAGGCCACGCTTCAGAGAGATTCATCGCAAAGTTTTGTTTTTCCACGGCAACATCTCTGAGCGTTTTTCTACCTGTTTTCGGATTGTATTGTTATTGACCTTGGACTGCCCCGGTTTCACGATTCTCTGCTGGATACCTCGACCCTCTGCCTGGACACCTTGCTTTTGTCTCTTCTCTGTTGATCACATCTTGACCTTGCCTGTACGACCCTGTTGTTATTAAAACTGCACATGGATCTGACTATGTCTGACTCCGAGTCTCCATCGTCACACATTTACACAATGCTTATAAATGCATTAATCATTTTATGAGATTATTTTTTTAAATATATGTGAACAAAAACGATACTATATTTTAAAATTCTAATTTAGAGATGACATCATTTGCAGTGCAGTGATTCTTGAGACATGGGACAAAACAGGTCCTGCAAGTGTAACTACTTTTAGATTTTAGATTTAGATTTAAAAAATATTTTCAATTTGAAATGTTATCAATAATTACAAAATGTATTTAACGCCTTTATTGTCACGCTGACGGCAGAGCATGTAGCACACGAGGCACGGATCTTACAGCTGAAATAAGTTTTAATAAAGACTTTGACAGAGGAACAGAGAACATGCGGGTGGAAGACACATGGGGAATATGGCTGAACACTAATTAACATAATCAACTAAACTAGGACAGGAAACACAAATATTAGCAAGGGCAGACACATGGGGAGCAAGACACTACTGGCCGGTTTCCCGGATCAGGATTAGATTAAGCCAGGACTAGACCTTTGCTAATTTAGGACTTGTTTCAATTATCCATATGCTATCAAATTTTTTAATTATGAAAAAAATATCATATCAAAGCAAGGTTTTTAATGACACGTGTGTTTCATAAGATTTTAAAGTCTGCCGTTTCTAAAAATGTATCAGTGGCAGCTGTGACTCTAAAGGACCCCTTCGCCACAGTTAGATGGGCTCATAATTTTATCATTTTAGAACATTTAAAATCCTAATGTTTATATTTTCGTATAACAACATGGATCTAGACAAAACCATCCAAGGTTTTTATTTAGCACAGTGGCTAGATTAACAAATAACCAGACGCCACCCGATCTAAATATTCCTTCACAG